>PVJO010012419.1:0-55879 GCA_004026905.1 Hystrix cristata
CACGCACGCACGCACGCACGCACGCTCTCTTCTTGTTTCCCGAATTTGACACTCGTATAACTAAACTCTGTTTAGTTAATTTTTTTCTTGCTGTTAAGCAACTTCTCTGGCATTTCTTTTATCTGGAACAGCTTCCTGAGCCTGAATAATCACAACTACTGTCATCCAGTCAACCAAGAAGCAGGCTGCATCTCACTGAAAGATACCAAAGCAAGAACTTAGAGGAGTCCAGACCTGTTTCCTAATGTCACAGTAATAATCCAAATAACACATAAAAACCATGATACACTGTATTGCTCACCATACAGTATTCCTACTGCTACAGTAACCAAGAATAGATTTTTCTCTTCTTTCTTCTAACGGTATAGTTCCTGCCAAAGATGTTCCCAGAACCGCTCCTGGCTGAAAGTCATACGTAAGTACGAAGGAGACAGTCCACACTGTGAGGTTTTTCAGAAAACAAAGAGCAGGCAGAGTTCTCCCCTCCCATCTTTCTTTGTGATATGTGCTTTAGTACACCTAGCCTGTGAAAACCATCTGCTAGAGGCCCTTTACTTTTTCCTTTAAGTATAGATGCCAAAAAACACCTAGCAACAAATGATGTCCTTTTCATCTCTGCATCCTCAGGACCAAGGACATCCCTGACAGCGCGCTCACCAGCTTGGTGTCTGCTGCATGGATTCTCTGGGACTCTTTCTCCCCACTGTCACGGGACTTTGAGGGAGGCAGGCAGCATTTTGAAAAGATGCTGAATTGCACTGAAATTCTGACCCACTTTTAATCAATATAAAGTTAATTTTGTATATGTATAAAGGGAAAGCTAATAAAGGTCATGAGAAGAAAGATACTTTAATGATGCAGTGAAATAACTGAAAAGACAATGATTGCCTTCAGAATAGAGAATAGCAACCCAAAAGGGATGCATTTAAAAAATCATCAGAGAGTATCTTCAAAATCTGTTCAAGGCCAGCCATTTAGCTAAAGTCGGAAATTCGAAGACAATAAGCAACAATCCTCACAACTAGTCCTAGCCTCAAAAATAAGATCATACAATGACTGAACCAGACCATGGCAGAGAGCAGGTGTTCTTCCTAGTGGAGTGAGAATGCATTCGAGAAAACCCAGGACTCTGAGCTAAAACAGCGGACCTTGAGAGAGGCCAAAGTGGAAACATCCATTATATAATGAACCAAGAAGGAAATGGCTGCAAACCTTTGAAAATTGCCTGTGTTTCCCAATTTATAAAAGATCCCTATTTCTAAGCTTTTCTGTTTAAGTCTAAAATTTGTATTCCCACAGATACAATATTTTTAAAATAGAATTAACAACCCTGCAAAGCCGCAAGCACCAAATTAATCTGTTATGTGCCTAAAGTATAGTACTAATAAATCTATTCTGATACCACCTAGTCAGATTCAAGTACTTTTTCCTGTAGGAAAATGTACTCTCAGTTCCAATTAAGGAAGCTAGAAACACGTATTTCTGCTTTGGTTTTTTGTTTTGTTTTAAGATACAGCGGGACACAGGTAATACTATGGGGGCTCTAGTAAGGAAACCCCAGCATGGGTGCGGAAGAAGACAAAGAAGCAGATTCCTCTGGATGTCTGAAGGTGGGCAGCTCTACACGGCACGAGATAAGCCACTCCTCCAGGCCATCTCCACTGAGGAGTTCGGACACCAGGGGCTAACATGAAATTTATCTGGAGTTACACGCCTGCATCTTCAAAGTTCAAATCTGGATCCTTCCAGGTGTTGTAGCACACATCTGTAATCACAGCAAGTAGAAAGGCTGAGGCAGGAGGATTCCAAGCTTGAGGCCAACCTAGGCTACTGGTAAAATCATGTCTTAAAACAAAAAGGACTGGGGGTGCACCTCAGTAGTAGAGCACTTGCCTAGCATGTGCAAGGCCCGAGTCCAGTCCCTAGCACCACAGAAGAGTAAAGCAGTATCCACAGAGGCCCTGCACCCAGGTGAGGATGCTGGGATCAAAAAAGGTCATCCACGCAGTGCATGGTCAATGGGCTCGGCGCCCTCATCAGCCAGGCTGACCCGAGTGAGGCACAGATGGCCCCTCACACCTCATGTACACCTCTCCCCTGAGAGTAAGTGAAAGAACCCTGAGTTCACTTACTGCAAGAGGAGCTCAGTTTCATGAAAAGAAAGCTACAGTCATGCGTAAGGACTAGTACAGGGACCTGATGTTACGTATCATACTAAGTGATCTTAGCATTCTGGCAAGCACACTAGGTATAGTAGTTAAGCATTCTATCATTTAATAATCAGTATCTCACTCTCTAAAATTCAGGGTTTTTTTTCCTTTTCAAACACTACAGCTTCACAGTAAGACTTACTGTGACTACTGCAGGACACAGTAATAGGACAAATTTTCAAAAAGTAATATAGCTTACTTTAATTCAGAATGTGTAAAGGCATTAAAAAATGGCCACCACAGCCCCCAAGTCACAGACTAGGAGAGCTCATGTTCATATGAAAACACAAAACGAACGGCCTGCCTTACACCCTACGCTGGCCTGTCTACACCTACCATACCTTCAAACACAGACATGTTTCCTACTGGCTGAAAGAAAACCTGATTTGCTCACCAGAAGACAGTCAATTTGCAAATATCAATCAGTTCCACTTTGAAAACCTTTCTGTCAAACTTACTGTTGATTAAAACAACAAATGATAAAATTTGTCCAGTAAACCAATTAATGTTTGAAAAAAAATCACCTGGGGGCATTCCTGGGATGAGACTGACACCTATACACACCATTTTTAATACTAAAATTGGTGGCCGTTACCAGGTACTGTGGGAGGCTGAGGCAGGAGGATCACAAGTTGGAGCCTAAGGTGGGTAACTTAGCAACTTAACAAGAGCCTATGTAAACACTGAGAAACCGTGGATGTAAAAAAGGACGAAGAGGTGTAATAGATATAATCTAAAAGGAAGATAATATTTTAAGGAGAGGAGCATTGGACGGAGAGGGGGAGAGAAGTGGGAAGGGAAAAGAGGGATAGAAAAAGGAAAGGGAATTCATGGAGAAATGTGAATGTACCTGCTGTAAATAGGGAAGGGAATAGACAGGAGGGGCAGGGAAGATGGGGGAGAACCAAGACGCATCATGTACAGGTACAAAATAAATGTGATGAATGTAACCATTATATGTACATTGTACCAATACATGTTCTTGGTTTAAAAAATAAAAAATAAAAAATAAAAATAAAAATAAAAAAGGGCCAGGGACGTAGTTCAATGAAAAGGTCCTGGGTTCAACTTTCAATAACAACAACAACAGAAAAAAATTGGGTGCCAGCTGCTGGATTTCTGGGGATCACTCCCTTCAAGGATTCTAACCCCTACTCAGATTCTCTTGCTCAGACAGGTTCTCCCTCACTGCAGTGCTGTCTGTAACCTGGGAGGCCCCTACAAGGCCCTACGCATTCTAAAACATTCCTGTTTGCATACTACAGGAACTTGAAGACAAACCATCTGAGACACCTACTGACTAAAGTGAGCCTGTGCCTCAAGCCAGACTCTCTTTTCCACACAGGACAAGGCCCTCCCATGAGCCTGCACACAGAAAGAACACACATGCACTGTGCTCCCCTAAAACATTTGATTACTTCATGACTTATTCATTACTTATCTCCATTTAAAGTGCATTTGCAAAAATCATCCTGTCAGAAAAATTGCTATCAAAACTCAGACTGTCCTTCTGTACCAAGGACATCTCAGGATGGAGATTTCTCCAGGAAGGGGCTACTTCAATGAATGCCTACTCCTTGGGGTCGCTCTCTCCTGCTACCAGCTGCCTGGGACATGGCCCATTCACGGGGACCCCGAGGTGTCCAGAAAACACCTCTTTGATCATCAGCCCATCAGGTAAGAGTTCAACCGGCTCCCAAGCACTAAACTAAAAATAAACTTACCAGGAGATGAAGATAAAATTCCTGGCATTCCCTGCTCCTGATATCACTGTCTGCAAAGGTTAATTTTATGTGTCAATTTGGATAAGTCATGGTACCTATATATCTGGTCAAACATTATTCTGGATGTTTCCGTGAAGGTGCTTTTAGATGAGATTAACATTTAAATTGGTAGACTTTGAGAAAAGTAGATTCTCCTCTATTATGCAAATGGACCTGATCCATGCAGAAGAGACTGAACTCCTGGGAACAGAAATTCCACCCGCAGATGGCTTTTGAATCTGGCCCCTTAGACCACTCAGTCATCCTGACACCCTGCAGGTGGCTTTTGGACCTCAACTACCCCTCTCACGTTAGGTTCCCCCCAACCAATCAGCCCCATGAGATTTTGGATTCACGAAGCCTCCACTATTGCAAAAGCCAATTCCTTAAAATGAATGAATCCATCTCTTTCTCAGTCTAACTACACACAGACACACACACACGCACATACACACACACACACACACACACGCACCCCTATTAGTTGTTTCTCTAATATTCTATCCTAAAGAAAATAAGACTTTGTCTTGAAATCTATTAAAAAGATATAAAGTTTATTTGAAGATCATCAGTATTAAGTAAACAAACAATAAGTCTAAGAAAAGCTAGTCAAATTCTAGATATGGAACTTACTAGTTCTTTACCAGTGGTTTCACTCAATTTTCCAAAAGTCTGCTTTATCTTAATAAAAAGAGTAATCTGTCCCCATATCCAACCAAAAAAAGTGCCTGACATAAAAGCCAAGATGAGAAATTGTAATAATTATTAGCTTTTTTGCAAATATACAAAACTAAGTCAGCCCATACACAGAAAGACAAATATATACAGGTCAGTTGCCCCTAGAAATTTCATAAAGAATGAAAGTGTAATTACTGACTGTCAATTTGAAATTACTATTTATTTTAAATCATTATTTGCATTAGTTTCCTCTATATCTCAACAGAAGTAAGAATAGAAATAAAAAGTAGTATAATCTTAAGTATGAGTGACCTGAAGAGAACAAATTTCAATGCATAAAGGAATCAACTGATCTTCAGAATGCCAACTCCTAGGGCTTAGTAAAGACTCCCATATATGTTGTTAGCACCCTAAGAGTACCGACACCAAAACAGTTTCATTGGAATTTTCTTTTTTCTTTTTCGGTACCAGGAATCGAACCTAGGGCCTTGCGCTTGCTAGGCAGGTGCTGCCCTGCGAGCTACACCCAGCCCATGGAAGCAAGTAAGAAACGGACATTGCTGGGCGCCAGCTGAGATTGCAGAATGGACCTCTGGGGAAGGAGACCAGCCGTCTGTCTGAACGAGCCCTCCAGCAACTGTGATGCAAGGTAATGCTGAGAACCAGCGACCTTCAGTGGAGTCAGACATCTTTAAGTGTGAGACAAGTGACTCGAGCAGCTAAGTGGCAAAATTTCTGCTTTGTGGAAGAAATGTCTATTAATATTATCCCTCCTTTTTTGTAACATCTTCATTCAAAAATACTTTACAACTGGGCTGAGGATGTAGATCCCAGGGAAGGCCCTGGGTTCCATCGCGAGCACCACCAAAAAAAAAAAAATTTCCCAATACTATCTGACATTATTTAAGAATTTTCCAATGACCTAAAACTGCCACTCCATTCCTAAGGACAATTTGCGCTCATCAAGACAGAATAACAGCAAAGCTTTTTAGGAAGGATGAAGGTACATCCCAAGGCACAACTTACACACTGTGAGTTGCTAAGCTTTGGGCTGAACTTCCAGTTCTTCAATCAAATGGGATATAAACATGAAAGTCAATATATATACAAGCTATCTATGAAATTTGTGATTCCCCACAGGATAATTTTCCAGTGGAAACAAAATCCCACCAAAGAGGCAATTTGATTCAATCTATTAACAGATCTCAGCACTCCCCTGTAGAGAGAAGATAAATACCTTTGAACTGTTTAATCATGTTCCGATGGTTCTCCATGGCTTCCTTTAAGATTATATCAGGCTGGTCCATTTTCCACCGCCATTCCGTGCCCACAGGATTGGTGTGGTGCCTAGGAACAAGACACACAGCTCTGAGGGCCCCTATTGTGAGTTTTGACATCTCATTCAACACGTCTGCCCAATCCTGGCTGTTGAGTTGACTTCAGTTACGGGTTGACAGGACACTGTTTCCTGCTTAGAAATATGTCAGCTATGCACAGGTACAAATGCAGGGCCACCTGGCACCACCACATTCACACCATGTGGGTCAACATTTCATGAAGTGAGTGTGCAAAGCTGGAATGCTTACATTTGGAAGTCAAACTGCCAGCCTACAAAAGATCGCTCCTTGATGTAGCCCTGAGAATGCCCACGAAACACCGCCTGGAACCTTCTTCCCTATACCCCCATGGAGCAAAAGTGGGGAGACATCAACTTTCGACAAGCTCCTGACAGTGGATGTTTAGTTTCAGTCTGTTCAACAGAAGAAAACTCCAGCTAGAGCCCAGCCGGGTATTTTTGCAATCCACAGAACCAGAAAAGTCACATCCTAAATCCAGATGCTTAGATAGAAAAGGATGTTTACTCTGTCACTGTTCTTTTTATACATTTTGGGGGCTGGTCAAACTCGTAACAGTACATTCATTCTCTTATGCTACTGTGTCCCATCATCAGGCAAATCTAAGACGTCTGATTAGTCACCAGATCACCATAACGTGACACTGTATGCTTATTCAAACAGTCCCCAAGGTTTGTTCTGAAAGATGCTACCCAAAACAGAGAGATGTAGGAGTTCTGAGAAAAGCTAGAATCCGTTTACCCTTTTGGAGAATTACAAAATTCTCAGATTATTTTTGATCTCTTATGTTTGTAAAACAAACAAAGAAAACAAACACAAAAAACTTGGAGAGGCCAATACCAATAACCCAACCAGAATGTTCATCATTTAAGCCACCCACTCAGACTACAGAATTTTGTTAGAAGAGTCAGAGCTGACCAAACCCCCATCAGTCAAAAGATGGTGTGTCAGAGGAGCCTGTTACACCAGACCCGTCTGCACAAGGTGTCATAACTCAGATCTGGAATGTCCCCAAAGACTTCGTCCCCAGTGCAGCAATGGTCACTTTAAGAAGTGACTGGGTTAGGGTTGGAGATTTAACTCAAGTGCTAGAGCAGGCCCTGAGTTTGATCCCCAGCACCACAAAAAAAAAAAAAAAAGTAAATACTTTTCACATTAGAATGAACTACACAAAAAGGAATAATAGCAATTAAAAATAATATTTACAAAAAAAAGAAGCTATTTTGATCATGATTTTTTGTTGTTATTCAGTGCTAGATTTAGTATTGCACTATTTTTTCTCCTCTTTCCTCCTCCTTTTTATTTCTTGTTTTTGTCTTTGTTTTTGTAGTGCTGGGGACCCAAGTGTGAAGCGAGAGGCAGGTGCTCTACCACTGAACAACGGCCCCAGCACTCAAGCTGAAATTCTGACATCATAAACCTTGGATCCTGCACAAAATTATTCAAAGTATCACATAAAGCTACCTTCAGGTTCTGTCTACAGTGTATGATAGACTGATACAGTCAACTTGAGCAGGAACACCCAGCTGGACTGAGTTAGTGTGGTTCTGGAAGTGAAGGATCCACCTGAAGATTGTTGCCAACACAACATAAAGCAGCACAGGAGCAGAAGATAGTGGCCAGCTGTTTCCCAGGAGACACTCTGCTGCGGATGGGTCTCCAGAAGGGAACTTGGCCGTTCTCATCACAAAAGCAACTCAGGGCCTTGCTGTCGTGGAGAATAGCTGCTATTTGCTGGTCAGAGCCCAAAAAACCAGGGTAACTGATGGAAATGCTGCTGGTTAGGATGAGGCTCGGGAGGCCTCTGTGGAGAAGGACTGCATGGCTGCTGGATCCCGGGCAGTGTATGTGTGCTTTGGCAGAGGTCCGTCTCCATTTTGCTTGTGTTTGGAGGCACTGCCTGGGTGGTAGAGAAATTTCAGGGCAGTCTGGTGTTGCGACGGCAGCATAGTTACTGTTGAGGGCTTTTGGCCGGATCTATGTTGGAAATCGAGAGCAGAGAGCCAGCAGGGTGACTTGAAGTGTTTGGCCAGAGGGGAGTTGGGGACTGCAAGGATGAACAGAGGAGAACATGATTGTGGAGAAGAAACAGGACAATGGAAAAATGACTGGAGGCATTTTACCAGAAGGGAGGAGTGTATTTGGAGTGCAGAAGATCCTTTTGGGGTGTTTCTCAGTGTTGCCATGCTTTGTTGTCAAAGTTAATGGGAACCAAAGGAGTTTTAAAATTTAAACTCAATATTTTTTAATGTGGATATACTATATTGGTATATTGTACTTCGTAAACAAATCATTTATTGTTTTAGAACAAGCAAGAGAGACAGAATGGAGTTGTATATTTGTATGTATAGTTGTAATTTTTGGACACTTGTTTAGAATCAGTTTTGAGCATCCTTTGAATATTTGTTTCTGATGTGGGAATGCGTACAATAAGAATTGTATTGTTAATGTAAATCTGAATAGACTCTTTATAAATCTGCCACTGGAGACTATGGTTTAAAGAAATGTGTCTGGTTATCAAGTTGGGTGGAGGGGTTGTAGTGGACTGATATGATCAACTTGAACAGAAACACCTAGCTGGACTGAGCTGATGCGGTTCTGGGCGTAGAGGATCCACCTGAGGATTGCTGCCGACACAACATAAAGGAGAACAGGAGCAAAAGATAGCAGCCAGCTGTTTCCCAGGAGAAGCTCTGTTGTGGCTAGTTCCGCAGAAGGGAACTTAGCTGTTCTCATCATAGGAGGAGCTCGGGGCCTTGCTGTCGTCAGGGGTGGCTGCTGTTTGGTTCGAGGGAGTTCTGGTCTTTATCTCCACTGTGAGTGTCATATCCTGGCTCCAGTATAGATTTCTTCATCCATTTAGTGCAGACACGGATGTATATGGGACATGTACATGGGCTCCCAGCCCTTGACTGCATCTTTCAGGTCTCCAGTACGTAGACAGACATTCTGCGCTCTTCCTGCATTTGGCTTGTGTGTGAATGTTGTAACTGTGAATGTCCTGTATTAAATCTGTTCTCTTGCAAACCACTGACTCCAGAAAGGTAACTACCATAGTATGTATGAAACGTGAGTTTCGTGTTCAGACCAGGGTTCCACCCCAAGATATCTCACTGTATATATGCAAATATTACCAAATCTGAAAAAACTCAAAATCTGAAAACTTCTGGCCCGAGCACTCTGGATAAGGGATGCTCAGCCTGTAACAAGTTACAATAGCCCCCTAAAGTGAGAAGCCTTCCTACTTTCTATGCTCTCCGGAGAATTCCTTTTCCAGAACGCTTGCTAGAATTTATAAAGCCACCACAGCTAGGTTTCTCTCAGATATGACACAAATACTCAGGCAATAACTAGTGATTACAGGACAATTCAGCCTGACATTCTTGAAATACTTTCCACAATCCAAATGTACTAAAAATTTGTATTTTTTTCAAGGTTTAAAATACTCATCAACCATCTTTTCTCTCTTTAATTTTCATATAATGTCTATATTTATATCCCTATATTGATACTGTTTATCTCTTTTCTATCCTGAAAATACAATTTTAAATAAAACTTCTACCATTGTTAATTGTATTTGATTATGTCTCCACACACATAGACATAATGCCCAGTCCTAGTCCTTCAATACAGAACACTTAACATTTTGTTTTTACTTGTTATCCAGCTTCTCCCAAAGCAAAAGAGCTCATCAGAAAATCTGGGAATGGGGGCAGTTTAAAATCATTTGCCTTAAACTACAAATCACACTTAGGCAAAATTGCTTCGGAGAAAGATGTCTCCAAAACGCCACTGTGAATACCAGAGTAATACAATGATCAAATACAATATGGGTAAAGCAGTAAGGCAAACTAGACTGTGTTCACAATAAGGAAAAAAGAAAATCAGATAAATGCTTTAAAAAAAAGCCTCTTAGTCCAGCCAAGGATTTTTATCAAAATTAAAACACTACTTTGCAGCAAAATTATATTACGATTCTACTAAACATGAAGAACAGGGAAATGTTTGTGAAAAGAATAAACATTCTTTTCACAGCTACTTAATAGCTACTTAAAGAACAAAAAGCAACCCAGTGTGGTGGCACACACCTGTAACCCCAGCACTCAGAGGCTGAAGTGATAAGATCGCGGCAAGTTGGAGGCCAGTCTGGGCTACGTAAGAGTATTCAAGGCCAGCTTGAACCACACAGTGAGACCCTGTCTCAGAAAACCAAAATAAATAAAAGCAGCTGGGCATGGGTACACACTTATGATCCCAGCATTCCGGAAAGCTGAGGCAGGGGGATCACCAAGATTCGGTATGGGGGGGAGTATCCCTCTATACATACTTATCACCTCATGCTTTCTGAACAATTTAATATCAAAGATTAAAAATCTGGCTCTAAATAAATCTTCATGCACTGTTATAAAGTACAAACAGAAAAAGCAAGGTACAAAAGGTTACAAAGTATCCTGAGATTTGTGCATATCTTACACATACAGAAACCTTAATATATACAATCAATACACACATAAATTTGTGTACACATGTGTAGAATATCTCTGAAAACCTGCATAGCTGCAGCATAAGAATAGAAGGGGGGGGCTTGGGATTTAGCTCAGTGGTTAGAGTGCTTGCCTTGCAAACACAAGGCCCTGAGTTCAATCCTCGGTACAAAAAAAAAAAAAAAAAAGAATACAAGAGGGGCTTAACTTATAGCATAACTTCGTACATTTTGAATTTTTTTTAATATACACTTGGGTGACCTTTCAGAATACATTTTGAAAACTGATGCTACTACTTAAAACAAATATAACTTAACAGTTTTATTGCTATAACTCACATACCATAAAACTCCCCCATTTAAACGGTACAAATCATTGCTTTTAGTACAGTTGCAGAGTTGTGCAGCCATCCCCAAACTCAATTTTAAACATTTTGCCATTCCACAAAGAAACTCCACACTCCTCAGCTGCTGCTGTTTAATCTCCACACCCTCTTCTGCCCAAGGCAACTGCTGATCTACTTTCCCCTTCTATACGTTCGTTCATTCTGGGCACTTCACAAAAATTCAATCATACAATGTGTGGTCTTTATTGGGCCTGCCTTATTTCTCTTGGAATAATGTTCTCACTGTTCACCATGCTATAAGCATATATATCAGTACTTAATTTCTTTTTGTTCCCAAATAATTTCTCTCTGTTTGGAAGTACCACATTTATCCATTCATCAGTTAACAGACATTCATCAGTTAATGGGCATCTGGGCTATTTCTACTTTTAGAAATTGTGAGTATCTTTCCATGTGCTTATTGGCTGTTTGTATCTTCTTTTTTATTTTTTTTAACTAATCATGATTGTATCTTCTCTAGAAAATTATCAACTCAGATCTTTTGCCCATTTTTTTAAAAATTGGGTTATCTGTTCAAGACAGATATAACTCTTAATTTGAAATTTGAACTAAAATTTTCATTTAAATGGAAATAAGAGCCACACAACTAAGAATATATAAATATATATAACACTGAACAAATTCCTCTGAACGATATTTTATCTACCCATGTCTATTTCACATTTTAATTTCAGAAAGAAATTAAAATTTCATTTTGAAAAACTCGCATCTGCATGTATCATATTACAGTTTGAGGATACTTTCACATCTGTGATATCCCTCAAGTACCTAAGCCTTACAGCAACCCTGTAAGGACGGTACTGCTGTTTTACTTCATAGTTAGAAAACTGAGGTGCAGAGACTATTTTGAAGTCTGCTAAAAGAAAAATAAAACATTTATGTAAGCATTTACATCAATTTTTACTAGGCTCTTCTGACACTCTTGTTATATTATTCTTAATTAAAACAGGTGTTGAATTCTAATTTTAAAAGTTACTGTATCAGGATGTCTTTACCAGAAGCCATGGTAAATAAAATACCTTCATGTACTCAAATCTTTCTAAAATCTCATTAATAAATTTCTTAAGTATATTATCTCCCTTTTTTAAAAATCTGCATATATTTATTGCTCAAGAAACTGAAGGGCTAAATTATTGGCTACAAATAATAAAGGTAAAAGGAAATAATCAGCACTGAGTTCTGTTATTTCTTTTGAATCTTGACCTACAAAAAATAACTAAATTGTCAACAATCTTAAGAAGAGATTAGGAATTATATTTTACTGTAAAATGTGAAGCAATGAGAAGTAGGACATGAAGCACTTGATTAATTATTTCTCCCACAACCTAAGTTTAATGCAATCCATGTAATCATAAAGCTAGCAGGCTTTTGTTTTGCAATTTCTCACTGTACATTTCAAATTTTTAAGTACATACTCAGTCTTTAAAAAGTAATGTCCATCAAACAAAGGTCTAACACCTAGAATGTACAAAGGACTCAAAAAAAAAAAATCAAACCTCCCAAATTTAAAGACCCAATCCAAAAATGGGCAACTGAAATGAATAAACATTTCTCAGATGAAGAAATAAAAAATGGCAAATAAATACATGAAAAAGTGTTCAACATCACTAGTCATTCCAGAGATGCAAATCAAAACAACATTAAGATTCCATCTCACTCCAGAAAGAACTGAGTTTGTGAAAAAATCAACCAATAACAAATGCTAGCGGGACTATGGGGAAAAAGGAACTCTCCTCCACTGTTGGTTGGAATGTAGATTGGTCCAGCCACTGTGGATATCAATATGGAGATTCCTTAAAAAACTACAACTAAAGGTTCTATTTGATCCAGCTGTTCCCCTACTGGGGATCTTCCCAGAAGAATTAAAATCGTCATACCACAGGGAAACATGCACAACCATGTTTATAGCAACACAATTTGTAATAGCTAAGTCTTGGAAGCAGCCTAAATGTCCAACAACTAATGAATGGCTAAAGAAGATGTGGTTTTTCTACACAATGGAGGACTACACTGCCATAAAGAAGGATAAACTAGAGTCATTTGTATGTAAACGGATGTTCCTTGAGAATATACTATTAAGTGAAATAAGTCAGACACTCATGAGTACACATCGAATTGTTTCTCTGATATGAGAAACCATAACTGTAAATAAGGACAAAGTGGTGTAATAGATATTATTTAAAGGAAGATAATATACAAAGCAGAGGAGTACTAGAAAGAGGGAAGGGGGAAAAGCAGGAAGGGAAAAAACGGAAACAAAGGGGAAAGGGAAGTCATGGAGAATTGTGAATAAACCTGCTGTAAGTAGGGATGGAGGGAACAGAAGGGAGGGGTGGGGAAGAGGGGGGAGAACCAAGAGACACCATGTATAGATACAAAACAAACATGATGAATGTGATCGATATATGTACAATGCACCAATACACGTTCTTGGTTAAAAAATAAAAAAATTTTAAAAAAAAAGAAAGAAAATGTGGTTTTTCTACACAATGGAGTACTATACCGCCATAAACAAGAATAAACTAGAGTCATTTGTATGCAAATGGATGTTCCTTGAGAACATACTATTAAGTGAAATAAATCAGACACTCATGAGTACATATTGAATTGTTTCTGATATGAGAAACTACAACTGTAAATCAGGACAAAGAGGTGTAATAGATATTATATAAAAGGAAGATAAAATACAAAGGAGAGGAGCACTAGAAAGAGAGAAGGGGGAAAAGCAGGAAGGGAAAAAAGGAAAGAAAAGGGAAATCATGGAAAAATATGAATAAACCTGCTGTAAATAGGGAAGGAGGGAACAGAAGGGAGGGGTGGGGAAGAGGGGGGGGAACCAAGATACATCATGTACAGGTACAAAATAAATGTGATGAATGTGATCATCATATGTACAATGTACCAATACATGTTCTTAGTTAAAAATGAATTAAAAAATAAAAATAAAACTTAAAAAAAAAAGTAACGTCCTTTCACTTGACTTCAATGCTGCCGTTTTCCAGTGATCCCTTCACCAAACCAGTACCTGTGGACCATCATACCCAGGACACCTAACCAACAGCACAACCGGCATTTCAGAGCAGATAATTCTTCACTGTGAAGAGGGGACTATGAACCATGGAATATTTGGCAGTGTTCCTGGCTAATAGATGCCAGGAGCACTCTCATCAGTTTCAAAATCAAAAGTATCTCCAGGCATTGACAAATGTCTCTATGGGTGAAAAATAGCAATTCTTTCCTCAACTGAGAAGCAATAATTTAGCAGGATCCCCAACAAAATATTTTTCAGTTTTTCTACCATAGTCCTCCTTAACCCTAGAAAGAAAGGTATGTAAAAGAACTTGAGATGATCATGTTGTGGCTTTATTCTTTTAAAAAGGACGTATTTTTTCACATTCTACAGTATCTGTCAATAGAAGTATGTATGGATAATACAATGTGATCACTAGCATTTATGAGGACTAAGGAAAATCAATGCAATGTGATTATCTGTACAATAACTATGCACAAAAGTTCGTTATACTATTCTTTCTTTCTATGTTCAAAAAACTCCGTAACAAAAGGTTTTTTCAAAGCTGGGGTGGGGATGCCTGTGGTAGGCAGATGAACAACTTTGGTGCCGAGTGGGTCAGAAGATTATGGCTGAGGTGAGAGGAGGCTGACCAGCAGGTGAACTAGGATGCTGAAAAGTGCACACATACACCTGGAAATCTAGACACAGCACAGAACACAGGCTAAGAACAGACCTGAATAGACCTGAACAGACCCTCAACTTCCATCTGTGCCTGATCTTTGTGCTGAGCAGAGCAGGAAGTGCTGGCTAAAGCAGAGCTACAAATGATCTGCCAAAGCTTTAAGGCACATCCCAACAGAGCCTGAAGTGACTGGCCAAAATTCTTCACTTTCTTTTTTTCCTCTGGCTCCATGAACTCAAGAAAATCTCTGTCAAAACATTACCAAACTACTACGCTTACCAGGCAGACCTGAGAGACAATACACAAAGAACAATCTCCTTACAAAGAGACTCTTACAACAGACTCTTATAAAGAACAGAATGATTCCAAACTTACATAATAATCAAGTTATTTTGTTTTCAATAAAAGATTACAACACAAGAAAAGAAATGAGAAACTATGGCTCATTCATAGGAGATTTTAACAAACATGCTTCCTGAGGAAGCACAATTAGACCTACCAGAAAAAGACATCCAATCAACTACCTAAAACATGCCTAGACAGCTAACCAAAACCACAGACCAAGAGTTGAGGGAAAGGAGGAAAACAAGGTCTCAACAAATACAGAATGTCAATGAAAAGATACAAATGATCAAAAGAAAGAAGCTCTGGAGCCAGGAAGAATAACATGTGAAATGCAAAATTCACTGGAGGGTTTCAAAGGTAGATTTGAATAGGAAAAAAAACAATCCATGAAACTGAAGAGAGGCTATTTGAAATCACCTAGTCTGAGGAAGGAAAAAAGTGCAGAAAATTTTACAGACCTTTAGGACACGATTAAGTCAGAGAGAAACATGGGACGCCATCAAGCACACTAACAGGCATAACAGAGTCCCGGAGGAGGAGAAAGAGAAGAGTGGGCAGAAGGAATATCTGAAAAAATCACTACTGAAAACATGCCAAACTAAATAAAAAACAAAAAAGTTCAATGAACTCTAAGTGGAATAAATTCAAAGAATTATAATCTGAAACTTACTATAATCAAACATGTTATAATCGAACTGCTGAAAGACAAAGAGAGAACCCTAAAGGAAGCATAAGGGAATCAAGAGACCCTTAATAAGAAAACAGCCAGTTTCTCAGCAGAAGCCACAAGGCAAGGTCATGACATCCTTCAAACGCTAAAAGGAAAACAGTCAATCAAGAATTCTAAATTGAGCAAAATTATTCTTCAAAGATGAAGACAACAGTAAGACACCAAAAGATAAAAAGTCACGGGAGTTCACTGCTCTACGAGAAATCCTAAAGAGCTTAACAATCCAACTTAAACTAGAAAAAGAATTTTATAAAAATATTTGTGTATTAGTGAACTACAAAACAGATACAGTGATAGATCAATAGATAGACAGACAGACAGATTGATAGATTGATAGATAAGTTGAAGAGGATCCATAGGATAAAAATTAGTACTGCAAAAACACTAAAAAACCTGACAACCTCTCGATGCAACTGGTCAAGAAAAAAACATATACTGTCACAAATGGGAAAGGGCTCAACCTCAGAAAGCACAGACCTTCTCAGTAAATCAGAGTATCCACCGGTCACCACATGTGTGTTCCTGGTCACCACAGTCATGCATTTTTACTTACCGCCAACAGAAGACACATTTATTTGCACACGCCAAACTCGGGGTGGTTTCCATGCAGCGATGGCTTTCGATGCCGTAGAATGTGTGTTTATAGCACCCTCCTCTCCCTCGAAGCATAGACTATGACAAGTAAAAGACAAACCACAGTCTGAATATAATCATCAAAGCACCAGGACAAAACACCACGACTTTTAAAAATAAACCATGTATTTCATAACCATAAATAGCCCTACTGATATCTACATGATGCAGAAACTTAAAAATCTACCATTATAATGTTTTAATAGTGCTTTGGGTTTTCTAAAACCCAATAAAACAAAATAAATCTATGACTCATTAACTCTGAAAGCTCCATAGGGAGGGTCTTTGCCACCTCCAGGTTAGAATCCATCAAAGTGCTTCACATAATACTAGTAGAACAATATATAATGCCAGGGAATAGACAAGTCAGATTCCCAAAAACTAGAGACAGTGCTCATATGCAACAGGACCCCTGCTTTGCATTAGGGGTGAGTGGGTGAAGGAAGGCATCTTGGAGTAGATTCTCTGTCAATTCAATGGGCAGATTTCCGGTGTGTTTCAGTTAAGGGGACAAGAAGCAAGTACAAGTACACAAGTATAAGACACAGGTTAATCCCAACACTATTTAATAAGAATAAAGCCATGTGTCACATGAGTGATAAAAACCACATAAATCAGTAAGATTAATAAGAAAGTAAACTGAAGAAATATCCCAGATTGACTCAGGGTTGGGATCAAAGTAATATCAGAGCAGTTGGGGATTTAGCTCAAGTGGTAGAGTGCTTGCCCAGCAAGCACAAGGCCCTGAGTTCGATCCCCAGCACCCCCAAAAAATAAAAATAAAAATAAAATTATAAGAAAGATTCACTCAGTATAAGCCTAATTTCCTAAATGTATTTTAACAACTTTTGACACACAAACTGGTCTTTTATTTTTCAGCTCTAGTATATGGTATCATTAAAAATTGTACATAGTCAAGATGTATAACATGATGATTTGTTATACATATCTCTGTGAAATATCACAACCAAGTTAATTAACATATTCCTCAGCCCACATAGTCACCTTTCTTTTTTGTGTGGTGGGAAAGCTTAAGGTCAAGTTTTTTATAATAATAATAAAGTACTGACTACATCACCAACTGTAAAAATAAAATTAAACTACACTAAAATATATTTTATATATATATATATATTTTTTTTTTTTTCATCCAGAGCTCTGTAGAAAACAAGCTTGAGTTCAGCAAAAGTGAACCCTATGCCAAGGTCCTGAGAGGGTAATGATGACCTGACTCAAAGATCACCGGAGGAAATGGGAAAAACTACAGAGGTAGGTACAATCCATGCCATTCCCCTTACAGGGGCAAAACAGGGAGTCATGTAAGACAATTGAGATTTTGAGGTCAAGTGACTGAAACAGTATGGAATTACCATAAGAGCAAAGAGAAGGGAAGAGGAGACACATAGGCAGGCTTTACAGATGTAGTTTCACAACTAAGGAGTGAACTGATCAAAATTACTGGGGGTGGAAGAGAGGATATACTGAATATGTACAGACTTTGTCATTATTTCCTAAGCAATACAGTAGGAAAAAAACGGCTACTGACTTAACATTTACATTGTATTAGGTATATTGAGTAATCTAGAGATGATTTAAAGTATCAGGGGCGGGGGGTTGGGGATATAGCTCAAGTGGTAGAGCACTTGCCTAGCAAGTGCAAGACCCCGAGTTCAATCCCCGGCACCTAAAAAAAAAAAGAAGTATCATTGGGAGGTATGTAAATATTACACCTTTTTTTCTTTATCCCTTTTTTTATTAGTGTATGTTTGTGATATGCAATACAAGTATTTATCATGGGGAATTAGTACATATACATGTGATGGACTTATTATTGTGGTTAACTTGAGCTGGAACGCCCAACCGGATTGAGTTGGTGTGGTTTGGGGTGTAGAAGATCCACCTGAGAATTGCTGCCAACACAACATAAAGAAGAACGGGAGTAAAAGATAGTTGCCGGCTGTTTCCCAGGAGAAGCTGTATTGCGGCTGATTGCTCTGAATGAACTTGGCTGTCGAGGAAGGAGCTCGGGGCCTTAATATTGTCAAGAACAGCAGCTGTTGCTTTGGGGCTGCTTTGCTGTGGTCTTCATCTCTGCTGCGAGCATTGTATCCTGGGTCCAGTAAAGATTTCTTCAGCCATCATCTGCAGACGTGGATATACATGGGAGAGTACTATGGGCTCCCAGTCCTTGACTAGATCTTTTGGGTCTCCAGTGCATAGACAGACATGTAGCACTCTTCCTGCATTTGGCTTATGGGTGAATGCTGTAACTTGTAAATGCCCTGTATTAAATCTGTTCTCTTGCAAACCATTGGCTCTAGAAAGCTTACTAATACATACATATTTCATCTTGATCCTTTTTACTTCCCTCCCCCAACCCCCTCCCTGAGGGACTCAAGCATCCCTGGGTTTTGGTATCCAAGGGGCAGTCCTAGGACCAATCTCCCACACCCACTGAGCCAAGGCAGGGGGCTAGGGATTTAGCTCAGAGACAAGACTGCTTGCTAGGCAACCCCTGAGTTCCATCCCCAGCACCACCACCACCCAAAAAAACAATTCATCAGTGTACGAGTATTATACCACCACCCATAATGAAAGAAAATTACACAAAATCCTACCAACTTAATTATGTCAAGTTGATAACAGGCTTAATTTTTTTGTCGTTTTTCTCATAAAAGAATTTCCCTTGTTCATTTCATTTAATACTTGTATTTTTTTAAAAAATGAAGGAAAAATATTGTTCAGGATGTTATGGCTACACACTCTGTTCCAAGTTTCAAATAAAATATACAAGGTAGCAACAAAAATTCAAACCTTACACACAACTCAAAATTTTAAAAATAAAATGACAATTCACATAGTACTGACCACCAAATATCATGTCAGTGGAGAAATAAAGTTGAATAACTGCCCATTTGTTAGCGTGTAAGAATTCTGCAGAAGCTCTTTATCAAGCCAAGGTCATGTTCCTTTATATTTAACATTGAGAGTTTTTAATGATTGTGTGCTAGACCCTGTCAAATGATTGTCCAGCATCAACTGAACATACGATCATATGATTTTTCTTTTTTAGCTTGAGACAGTGACTTTGACTTTTGAATGTTGAATCTGCCTTGCCTGCCTGGAATAAATCCCACTTGGCTATGGTGTAGAGTTCCTTTTATCTCAGGGCGAACTGCACTTGCTAACTAACACCTTGTTGAGTATTTCTACGTTTTGGTTCAGGAGAGTTATTGCTTCAGGGTTCTCTTTTTCCACACTGTCTTTGTCAAGTTTGGATATCATGTTAACATGGGCCTTATAAAACAAGTTGGAAAGTGTCACCCTCTTAATTCTTAGGAAGATACAGCAAAATCGGTATCATTTTAATGGTTTCTATCTAGATGCCCCCCCAAAGCCTCGTGTGCTCAAAGGCAGGACTTAAGGGTGAATGAATCATGAGGCCACAATAGCTAGATGGAGCCGGTTAGGAGGTGGGGCCTGTGGGAAGAGGGGGGTCCCTGCGCGTGACCTGGTGGGGTGCATGCCCCTGCTAGGCTCCCTTCTTCGGTCTCCACTTCCTGGCCTCCACGCTGTGAGCAGCTTTCCTCCGCACCAGGCCCCTCCACCACGCAGCTGACCATGCAAGGACTGAAACTGAAACGTGAGCCAACATCGGCTTCTCCCCCTTGAATTGTGGGTGTCAGGTATTTCATCCCAGTGATGAGGAAGTGATTTAAAACAAATCGGTTCTTTATTAAATATTTGGTAACACTCCCCAGGGAAACCACGTAAGCGTGGAGAGTTGGGGTGAGTCTTTTAAATACAAAATCATTTTCTTTGATGATTATAAATCTACTCAAATTATTTCATTTTGGTTGAGTCTTGGTAATTTGTGGTTTTCAAGAAACGAAGTTGTTTGTAACATTTCCTTATCATTTCAGTGGCAGCAGGACCTATCATAAAAGCTTGTTTCATTCCTGGTATTAGTAATGTGTGTTTCCTTAGTCTTACTCTGGGCTAACCAACTTTATTGATGTTTTCAAAGAACCAGTCCTTTGTTTTATGGATCTCATTTTTATTTTACTGTTTTCAATTTCATTGATTTCTACTATTACCTTATTTCCTTCCATTTTATTTTCTAGTTTCTTGAGGCAAAAACTTACATTGCAGACTTAAACCTTTCCTCTTTTTTTTTTTTCTTTTTGAGACAGGGTCTTACTATGTAGCCCAGGCTGGCCTCAAACTCACAATCCTCTTGCCTCAGCCTACCAAGTGCTAGCATTGTAGACATGCACCATCACACCTAGCTTTACTCATTTCTAATGTAAGAATTTAGTTCTATAAATTATCCTCTGAGCACTACCTCAAGCTGCATCCTACCAATGTGTTTTCATTTTCACAAAATTCAATGTACTTTTCCTTCTCAGGTATCCTCTTTGATACATGGCTTATTTAAAAATGTGTTTTTTCTGTTCGGTTGGCTGGTTGTTTGGTTTTCTGAGACAGGGTCTCATGCTATGTAGCCCAGGCTGGCCATGAACTATGTATCCCAGTTGGCCTCAAACTTGTGGCAATCCTCCTGCCTCAGCCTCCTAAGTGCTAAGAATTTGTTGTTTAATGCCCACGTATTTAGAGGGCTTCCTTGTATCTTGCTGTTACTGATTTCTAGCTTGATTTCCTTGATAATCAGAGAACACCCTCATATGATTTCATTTCTTCTATACCTTTGAGATTTGTTCCATGGGCTAGGACACTCTATCTTGGTGGATTTTCCACAGGCACTTGAAGAAGCATGTGTTCTCCTGCTATTAAGAGCATCTTATATATGTCAGTTACATCCTGCTGATCAACTGTGCTGCTCAGAGTTTTCACATCCTGGTTGTTCGGTGAAGTCATTCTATCATTTGCTGAGAGGGGATTTCAAAGCCCCCAAACATAACTGTGGATTATTAAAAAAATTTCTCATTCAACTCTGTAAGTTTTTGTTTCATGTATTTTGAGGGTCTAATATTTGGTGTGTACTCATATACTGTGAACATGCACAAGGTCCAGGGTTGAATCCCCACTACAATAGATGATAGGTACCACAGATAGACAGACAGGCAGGCAGGCAAACATATTCTCATTCAGTGTGGACAGGTCCTTTTAATAGCTAGCAATTTTATATGTTTTGAAGTCTAATATAAGTACTCCTGCTGTTTACATTACTGTTTGCACACATATATTTTTCCAGGGATTTATTTAACCTATATGTGTCACTGGATTTGAACTCAGTGTTCTTGTAAGCATCATAGATTTGGGTAATGTTTAGTCATCTACTCTGCCACACTCTACTATTCAACTGATAAATGGAGAATATTTACATTTGAAATAGTTACTCATATTTAGCACATAAGTTTATTATTTTATCTGTTTTCCCTTTCTTTCCTCTGGTTCTCATTCCTGTTCTCTTCTGTTTACTACAGGTTATTTAAACATTTTTAGGATTCGATCTTAATTTGTGTTTTTATCTTTTTGTATAATATTTGCAGTGGTGGTTGTATTACAACATATATACATACTTGTAACAGTCTCCTGCTAGCAATATGTTACCACTTTAAGTGAAGTGTAGAAAGACCATTCCATTTAGGTTCCTTTACGTTCCTCCTTCTTAAATATCATTGTCTTGAATATCACATGGTAACAGACTTTTTATTTCAATCATCAAGTATGATTTCTAAAACTCCAGCAAAAGTGGTCATCTGTTTTACCTCTGCATATTTTTGCCCTTTCCATTATTCTTTCTTCTTTCCAAATGTTCCAAAAACCTTTCACCATTTAATTCAGTTTAAGGAACCTTCTTTAGCCAATCATAATTGAAAGCAGGTGAGTAACAACAAGTTCTTTTCATTTTCCTTCACTCAGTGTTATCGTTTGTGTCTAGATGTCCCCCCAAAGCCTCATGTGGTAAGAGGTAGCTGGATCTAGAGTGTGTGATTACTAAATTAGTCCATTGCCTGGTTTGGCATGGTTCTGCTGCAACCAAGGATGTGATGCTAGGATTAAGGGTATTAGGATTAAGGGTGGGAGTATTGCCCACCCTAAGGCGGGCAGCCTGGATAAAATATAAAATAGAGGAAGAAGCTGGTTAGCCCCCTTGCTTGCATTCCTTGCTTACTTGCTGCCTTCTGCCTGTCTGCCATGCCACCCTGCCTCGGACCGAGCTGATTGTGGACTGAAACCTCTACAAACTGTGAGCGAAATAAACCTTTCTTCCCCTAACTTTGGGTGTCTGGTATTTTGTCTCAGCAACGAGAGAAAAGTAAGTAAGACACTCAGCAATGGCTTTCATCTTGAAAGACAGTTTCACCAGCGAGAGAAAAGTAAGTAAGACACTCAGCAATGGCTTTCATCTTGAAAGACAGTTTCGCCAGATACGGAATTCAGGGTTGATAGTTCTTTTTCGGCCTGCCATTGAACAATGAGGTGCCACTTCCTTCTTGCTTCATTGTTTCCCATGAGATATCTGACAGTATTCCAACTGCTGTTACCCTACAGGCACCAAAGTGTTTCTCTCTGACTGCTTTGCACATTTTTTAATTCTTCGGTTTTCAGATCACTAATTATATAAGGTGTCTTGGTATGGATTTCTTCAGTTTTATCCCATTTGGGATTCACGACTGCTGAATCTGGAGGTTGGAGTCTTCCATCAAATTTAGACTATTTTCAGTAATTATTTCTTCAAATACAGTCACGCATTGCCTAACAACGTGTTGACCAAAGACAGACCACATATGAAACAGTGGTCACGTAAGATTATGACAGCGCTGAAAAATTTCTGTCACTTAATAATGTCATGGTCATCAAAAGATTCTAGCACAACACATTCCTCACATGTCTGCGGTCATGCAGATACAAACAAACCTACCGTGCTGCAATCCTAGAAAAGTCTAGCACTACAATTATGTATAGTACACAATACTCAAGAATGATAATAAATGATTATTTAATGGTTTAAATATTTACTATAATACGCCTTTTTAACGTGAAGTATAGAAACATCACTTCCATTTAGGTTCAATTTATAACTCAACTTATAACTGAGTATACTCCCTTCTACTTAAATAAAATGGTTACCATAAAACAGTATCTGTGTTACTCTAGCAGCAGTCTCACACATCTCATGTTTACTGCATCAAGAGGCAACATCAAGTGACTCGCCTACACCATCCAGGTTTTCATAATTACACAACGATGATAAGACAGTGACAAGCTCACCTAACCACACCATGTCTCAGAATGTGTCTCCCTTCTGCTGAGCAACGCCTGGCCACAATCCTTCAATACCACACTCTTGTTTCTCTTCTGCAATTCTAATGCCATAAATGCTGCATATCTTATCATTGCCCACAAATCCTGAAGGCCCTGCCTAACGTTCTTCCACTCCACTTTTGTCTGTTGCTCAGATCAGGTGAATTCTATTGATTTGTCTCGGTCACACATCATTCTATTGATCTGCTAAGGTCAATGAGAATTTCCTGTCAACTCCACCTGACTAATGAGCCCATCGGCAAGTTCTTTTTCCCCATTTCTATACTTTTCAATTTTCTTTTTCACTCTTTGTTCTTTAACTTTTGTCTTCGCTGAGATATTTTGGTTTTTCATTTGTTTGAAGACAACTTGTAACTGATTGCCGAAGCATTTTTATGACAGCTGCTTTAAAATCCTTATCAGCTGATACCCTCACTTGATTCATCTGGGGTTGGTGTCAGTTGATTATCCCATCTTATTCAAGTTGTGATTTTCTTGGTTCCTAGCATGACAAGTGATTTTTCTGTTGCATCCCAGGCATTTTACCTATTATGACAAGAGATACCAGACCCTATTTCTTTCTTTTTAGAAAATAAAGACAGAGCTGAAAAATTTCTGTCACTTAATAATGTCATGGTCATCAAAAGATTCCAGCACAACACTTTGCTTCAGTTCAGCACGCAGGTCCTGGCCTGCTTTTGTGTGCTGGGCTTCCAATGCAGCTTAGTTTTCAGGGCCATCGCTGTGTACTTTACTCTGGGTTCCCATGTGCCCTGCTGGTGCTGAGGGGGCAAAAAGGGTTTCCCCAAGTGGGCACCTGGCGTCTCTCAGCAGGGAAGGTCAGTAACATGCCAGCAGGCTTCTCAGTGCAGGCACAGGCCCGGTCCCTCTGGACCCTACCCTGCAGCAGCCCAGTGTTTAAATTGTTACAAGATGCGTTATAGTAAAAGACTCATTGCCATGAATACACCTCAGAATCCTCCCCCTCACTTCAGGCACACGGATCTCACCATCCTTGCCACTTTCTGAAGCAGCTCTAGACACCCTCTTTTGTAGCTTTAGTTGCACTGTCATAGCTGCCTCCACGTACAGAACTGATTCAAAATGGTTACTTTTCGTGGTCATTTTGACTTTGGGGAAGGGCCAGAAGTTGTGCAGGGCCAAAACTAGTGAATAAGGTCGATGAGGACACAGCATTATGTTTTACTGGCCTGCCTTTCCATTGGATGGCACTTGGCGGCAGCATCTGCTGTATTTTTGATCGCAACTTGTAAAGACACTCAGGAAAGGGGATTTCCAGAACAGCTTCACAAAGTGGCAAGTAGGATGGGGTAAGTGTGTTGGAAGGATTCTGAGAGGGATTCGTGGCAATGTGTCTTTTAATGTAATACATTTTCTTTCTCAAACATTCTTCATAAGTTATGGTTTGGATCTGAAACATTCCCCCAAAAGACTCGTGTGCTCAGAGGTGGGCTTGTGGAAGGGGAGTGGATTACCGGGCCAGGTGACACACTGCTGGAGGGTGGGTCTGGTCACAAGAGGCGCTCGCTGAGGGTACCTGGAAGGCTGCACCTCCCTCCCGGCTCCCCTGCCTTTTCTGCTTCCAGCCACCCTGATTTAAGCAGCCCCTCTGCCAGGCCCCTCTGCCACACCACTTCTGCTTTGGAGCCAGCTGACTACAGACTGAAACCTCTAAAAACCATTAGCCAAAATAACCCTTCCTCCTTCAAGCTGTAGGTGTCAGGTATCATGTTCTCAGTGACAAGAAATTGACTGAGACTCTGTATCATTTGATTGTACCACATATAAACTAGGAAAAGATTTTCAACTAATAATGAGTCCAGACTTCATAACAGTTTTAACAAACAGTTCCTATACTGGTACAAATTCCCTATGATGAATGTTATCACTATGTACATCTAAAATGTACCATTAAATAAAATTTAAAAAATAAAATAAAAAAGAGTCACTAGAAACGTATAAGAAAAGAACTTTAGTAAGCACTCTGAATTGACTAGTATCATTTCTACGACTTTAAGGAAATAATCAAAATCAAAAAAAAAATTTCATTTATATAATAACAAAAGCCCACTCTTCGTTAATTAATGGGGGGGAATGGAACACCATCATCACCAAGCAAAAGGTTAATTAAATGATGGCATATTCACCAAAAACTGCAGTCATTAAGAATTACACTTAAAAAACATTTTAATAGGAAAATTATTTTTAGATGAAAACAGATGCAAAACTGTATCTAGAACTTGTTTCAAGTATATACAAACACAAACATGAATTTAAAAAAAAAGATTGAAAGGAAGTACACCAAAATTTGTGTATGATGGAAATAATTATTTTATGGTTTATACCTGTATTCTCCTTATCTTTTCAAAAAACATTGTTACATTAATAATAGTGACCTAAATCATAAGCCTGGAAACAGCATTATCCACAAGCATGTGAATTGGTTCACCAGTGAGGTCATGAGTTTAAGCACCATTAGATTCTGTTTTTCACCATAATGTGATTGCTTTCCCCACTGCTGCGTCCATAATTCATCCCCACGCAACCCACTTTGTACTATTCCCAGTGCCAACGGTGCCTCCCGCCCCTCTACGCGAGTACTTCTGCCCTGGTCTTTCAGCAAGAGTTATACCGCCTGCCCCAACTCATACGTCACCACAGGAAACATCTACGACATAAGGCATATTTTAGAGAGCCCCAAAAACCGACCAGTCTCTGGTTTTAATACCACACCTTTCTATTTCAATCTTGTTGAAGTCCTGGACATAGAAAGAATGAGGAAAATGTGGCTAATGCGCAAGGGAGAAAAACATTTAATATATCCCATACCTGAGATTCAGACCCAAATGTTGAAATTACCAGGCGAAAACTTTAAAGCAGCTATTATTATAGGAGGGAAAAGATAAGAGAGGTAAGTCATTGAACCTGAAGAATAATGAACAA
Source organism: Hystrix cristata (assembly GCA_004026905.1). Classification (NCBI taxonomy): domain Eukaryota; kingdom Metazoa; phylum Chordata; class Mammalia; order Rodentia; family Hystricidae; genus Hystrix; species Hystrix cristata. The sequence goes on from PVJO010012419.1 coordinate 26,536, forward strand.
AAAATACTATTCTGAAGAATAAAGAAAAATTTCTAGGAGGGGCAAAAAGAACAGAGGCTCTTGGGATAAATGCGAGAGTATCAAAAGATCTAACACTTGTTTTACTGGAGTCTCGGAGAAGAGAGGTAGAGAAAAATTATTTAAAGAAATAATGATCAAATATTTCTTAAAGTTGGTCAAAGCCTTAAACTTGCAGACTTAGGAGGTTCAAAGAAACACAAATAGGATAAACCAAAAGAAAACCACATCCACACATACTGTAAGCAAATTGCTAAAAACCCTTTTCCAAGCAAACTGTGGTTTCCATCAGTGAGGTGACTCTTGGTGTGGTGTGTGGAATGGGAGCAGTGTTGAGGGATAGGCCCTTCCCCCATAGGGTCTGATGCTAATTCTGTGCAGATCACGTCAGAATTGAACCAAATCACTGGTACTCACTTGGGGTCCAGAAAGCTGATGATACCTGCTATCATGTGTACCCTGTGTATTGTAAAAGACTTGTCTTACATCAACCACTCAGGAAATAGCAAGAGATTTTAGAAGATCTTGTGTCAGGAACCAAAAATAAAGATCAAATACACATTTCTTATTATCTAACAATATCAATGATTATATATATATACATATATATCTATATAGCCCATACATAGGTTATACCGTACTTTTTATGATAAAATAAATATTTTCCAGACTGGGGCACTGCAATGGTAAGAACGGGGGAAAAGACTCTCAATTAAATTAAGGTGCTTCATCAAATTCAGTTCTCTTCCACTAGTACCTTTATGTACTTTTCTGGCTGAGAAAACCTCCTGCCCTCCAGGATTCCACCCAGATATCAGATGCTTAGAAAATGATTCTAAGCCACATAACACACTTGATGGAATGCTTGCCAGACCTTTAATCCTTCCAGCAAAGAGCCCTTGACACAGAAAAATCTCATTTCCTGAGCTTCTCATCGGGCACCGTCATCTAAATCCACATCTCCACCTTGCAAGTTGCTTTGGCTTGGGGCTTTCAGCAGCTCAAGTGTCGCCATAATTCACTATGACCAACCCCCCTACTGCCCAGATCTGGCACCCACTAGACTGGCAGCAACTGGTGCCCGCTTTCTTCCTGCTACACATAACCAGTAGCAGCTGGCTCAGGTGTCCACTGCTGACTCACGACTGCCCCAATGACTTCATACGCCACTGATATGTCTTCCACTCTACAGTGTTGGCTGAGATCACTCACACAGCTCTGTGCAGAGGGGGAATCTGGCTGTGGCCAAACAGCCAGGGCTGACAGCTGCTGCTGCCGGGGGCCTCCTGGTCCTTCCCTGACCCTGCCTTCTCCAGGAAGTCTGGATCAGCTTCCTTCCAGGTGCTAGCTGAGTCCCCGACCCTCATCAAGGGAGCAGATGTGCTGCTGGGCAACTCTGTTATGGTGTAAACATCACAGAGTGTACTTACGCAAACCCGGATGACACAGCCCATTGCACACTCCAGCTGGAAGGCCGATACTGTCATATGTGCAGTCTGCCACTGACTGAAATGTCCTTGGGCAGCATGTGACTATACTGGATTTTAAATGAATTAACATCACATAAAATTTAAAATTATCTTCCTTAGTCACAGTAGCTACAATTTAGGAGTTCAGTAGCAACACATAGTTAGAGGCTGTCATAGTTACATGGTTAGACAGGAGGTACATGGTTCGGATACTGCACCATGTAGCACAGATATCGAACATTCCCCTCATGAAAAATAGTCCTAGAGAACAGAGCTAGAGACAGCCATGGGGGTGGCTTGTCTCGATTACCATCAACCTGCCACTCCACTGCTGCTTGCTGGCTTCAGAACTTTGATTTTGCTTTATGGATTCCCAAGGGAAGGATGTTCCCATCAGAGTCAAGGGAAAGCTGTGCTAACAAACAACTCTCTGTGGCATTCCGTACTCCTGAGGCCAGCTCTAGTTACAGACTATCTTTTCAAGGCAGAGGTAGTGTCTCCCTCTAATGGAGAAGAGATTTGTTTCCTGACCAGAATAATAAAGATTAATGTTTCCCCTCCTAGAAGACTGGGGGTTTCCTAAAAACCTCGGAGATCCTCAGCTGCAACATAAATCCACTGTACATCCAACATTTCCTACAGTCCACATCCATACCACCTCCCTGGTATCTGAAGGGCAAAGAGACCAGTATGAACATGAAGATCAAGCTGCTGGATGTATTTTGTCTCTGATGTACAAGTTCTACGTACTCCGCACTCTAGGCAAATCAACCTTTTTTTTTTTTTTTTTTTTTTTTTTTGGTGCTAGGGATCGAACTCAGAGCCTTGCACTTGCTAGGCAAGAACTCTACCCACTGAGCTAAATCCCCAGCCTCAAGTTCTGTGTATTTTGCTGACATCCATGAACCTCTGCCAGGCCAACCTGTTAGCTTTCGGTTAGGGCAAAATCACAGATCTTGCACGGTTCTTGGCAGCTGACATCATCACCCAGCCCCCTGCAGCTCCTGATGCTGCAGAACCCCACCAGGAAAACTGACCATGCCGGCTGGAGTTATTGATCCTGATTACAGGGAAGCAGAGCTGCTGCTACACAATGAAAACAAAAAACATTGTCTGGAACCCAGGGGGCTCCCCGGAACATCTTAGTGCCCTTAGGTACTATAGTAAAGGAGAAGATGAAGGGAGGGATCACTACTGGCTCAGGCTCTTCACTGGCAGACTGAGCCAGTCCCTCAGTCCCAGCATCATATGAGGGACTGAGGGATCGATAGATAACAAGGAAGACAAGGCGAGCCTAGTAGAAAAAGAAAGTTATACATAAAACTAAGACCAGATAACAACTGAAATCAGGAAGTTGTTCTATCTAAGCATGTTTTCTTATGTATGCATGTGTTTATGTATTTCTTTAGTCCTCTTTGCCAACCCTCCATCCATGCTAGTTAAGGAAGGGAGTATAAGCAATATTTGTGTAAGGAATAATTACAACTTTTTACGCAGAAGCAAATGTCTTGTTTATACTATTGTTTGAAACATGAATACAGGTAGAAGGGTGTGTAGATGCCGGTCATCAAAGAGGTAGACTGTGCTGGATATTTTCTGTCAACAGTCAGTCTCTTGCCTGCCCTTGTAAGTCAGAACAAGAAACCTAAACACCATATTTCTCAGACAGCCTTATCTAAAAGGTTCTCATTTAGACCCCAGCAATGAGAGGCACCTATACAAAGTTTGGAAGGCAAAAAATGAGAAACTATTACCCTTTTCTGGAAGCAGGTCCAAGACATGGGTACAGACAGAAAATATCAGGAATATGAGAAGATGCTGCCAACAACAAAGATCACTCAAAGCAGTGCCCTTTGAGTGCTGGACTTTTGATTTCCTCAAAGCAATTAGTCCTGACCTTCACTACCCTAGGTCAGTGGTGGCAAACCTACGGCTCACATGCCGCAGCAGGCTGTTTGAATCACTGAAAGCTCTAAAAGTTTCACTATCACTACCCTAGGCCATTTGATGATTTTGTAAGCATTTACTTAATTCAACTTATAATCTCCACAGTCTTGTCATGAATTAGAGACAGAACATACATCTCAAAAAGACACAGCGTTTCCAAACAGGAGGTCCATTTTCTGTGACATTCTATCACCACCCCTCACAAGTCACAACACGGGAAAGTGCTCCAATTCCAAGTTTATAAATGAGACTTGACTCGTATGCAATGCATCTTATTTTTTCATTTTCCTCGTGGTGATATAATTTGTTGGCTTATGGGCCCCACTTTAATTAGGGTTATTTCCCTTCATTCTCTTATCATAGGTATGTAAGCCTAGGTTTTTATTACTTCTCATACAGAATAACTTACAATATCTTTTTATTTCTCTTAAATTCAAACTTATCCAGTAAAAGGAGATGCAAGCAGCTGCTTCATTGTACCTTCTAATATAGCAACTTCAGAGCATTTCCATACAGAAATACATAATATTTAATAAGTATTTCCTCTTTCCATACTACAGTTACACAAACACTGATTTGCTTACAAGTTATGTATATGATATTATACTATTCGCAAATTCAATTTAGCAATAGTAAAAGGGATGCTACAAATTATTAGTTACAAACAGAAAGCACTGAATCCAACACGATTTTTAAAAAAATCACTGAACTGGAGAAAAGAAATTACAGATATGAGAAGTGTTCAAATTAATTAACTTATTAACAGGGCATTGGCACACTGTCACCAAGAATAGATGGAATGACAGATGGTGTCAGAGGTGTAATCTGTTGGAATATCCATGCCAATGAATATTAGGATGAAGGCAAAGGAATAGGAATTTTTAAAAAAAGAGTTGCTCAGCTACAAATAACAGCAGCGGGACAATGGAGCAAATGGAACCAAAAGAATGCAATAGAGAAATGTGGAGAATGTTTCATATTCTGAAAATGACTGGGCCTAAGAAACAGGTTCTCTATCAGGGTGAGCCTTCAGGATAACTGAGGTACTAAGTGACAAAGTCAGGTGTGGATTATGGCAACGTGGGCAGGGCCACTGCAGGAGAAAGCAGAAGACACACACTTCCTGCCAAAGAAAGCAGGGCACAAGAGAAAGGGCTGGTACAAGGAAGGCAGGAATACACTGGTCAGGGCACACAGAAAAGACAGCAGAAGAAGGAGTGCAAACCTTGGATAGAAGTTTTTCAGAACAGAAATTTAAAAAGCCAAGCATGACTGGAGAAGAAAGGCTGGCTTATTTAGAATTGTCATACTGGAGGTAATAATAGCAGTGAGGAGCTGAGTACATGCCTATAATCACAGTACTCAGGAAGCTGAGGCAGAAGAGCCACCACAAATTCAAAGCCATCCTGAGCTACACAGTGAGTTCAAGGCCAGCCTTAACTACATAGCACAATCCTATCTCAAAAATAATAATAATGATAATAATGATAATAATAACAGGAATAGCAACGAGAACCATTTTGTCTGGCAAACCTTGCAAGAGACAGAACAAGCTGGAGAAAGGTCTAAGAGAAAGGCCTGGAGGTCCTGTGTCACCAGAAGCCAAGTTACTAGAGTCCCATAGTAACTCTGTTCCTGCAGACACCACCACCAACAGCAGCAAAAGAGGCAAATCATGCCTCTGGATAAGGAACTAATACTCAGAAAAGATAAAACAACTCTTATGATCCAAAAACAAGACAAACAGCCCAATATAAAAATGGGCAAGAGAAAAGAACCCTTACAATTCAACAAGACAAGCCAATGTAAAAATAGGCAAAGCATTTGAAGAGATATTTCTCCAAAGAAGATACACAAACATCCAATAAGCAAATGAAAAAATGCTCAACACCACGATCATTAGGGAAATGCAAGTCCAATCTTTATGAGACCCCTTCGAACCCGCTGGGGTGAGTATAATAATAAAAAAAGGTAACAACAAATGTTGGCAAGGAAATGGAAAAACTGGAACCCTTATCACACTGCTGGTAGAGATGTAAAATGGTGTACCCACTTGGGAAAGCAGTTTGGCAGCTTCTTGAATTAAAAAAAATATATACACACACACACACAGTTACCATGATTCAGCAACCACACTCCTAGGTATACACCCAATGCAAAAAACCTGTACTTGGAATAATGTACAGGCTAGCATTATTCATAACAGCCAAAAAAACAGGAGCAATCCTAATGTCCACCAACTGATGAAAGGATAAAGCGACTGTGATAAATCCACACAATATTAGCAGCCATAAAGAGGAAAGAAATGCTGACACATGGTACAACACAGACACACTGCAAAAACACACTCAGTATAGTACCATTTATTTATATGAAATGTTCCAATTAGGCAAATTTACACACATATGAAATGATTCATGATTCCTTAGGACTGCAGGGAGAAGGGAGAGCCCAATTTGGCTGCTAAAGGGTGCAGAATTTCTTTTAGAGGGGACAAAAATGTCCTAAAATTATGTTCTGCTAATGGTTGCACAACCCTGTGAATATACTAAAAACCATCACACCGTACATGTTAAATGAGTGAATTGTATGGTGTATAAACTGTATTTCAATAAAAAAAAAGAATGCATGAAAACACACAGGAGACATTCACAGGCTGACTCTATAAAAAATGCAAAGTACTTGCAATAATGGAAACCATCTCGGAAATTTTTTTAAAAAGACAGAATGGGATAGGGTATAACTCAGTGGTACCGCACTTGACTAGCATGTGTGAGCCCCTGGGTTCAATCCCCAGGACCACCAAAGAAGAAAAATGACACTACATAATTCCAGACTTACTACAAAAAGCTAGAGTAATCAAGACAATGTGGTGTTGCCACAAGGAGAGAAAAACATATACTGGCATATAACATGAGAAGTCCAGAAACAGACCTACCCACATACAACAGATTGTCCTAAAGACCTGAAAGTAATTCAATGGAAAAAGGAAAGTTTTCAACAAATGGTACCAAAACAACTGGATATCCTTATGACCTTTACCTAATTCAGGATTAATCATACACCTAAAGGTAAAAATTCAAACTACATAAGAAGATTCAAAAGAAAACAAAGACTATACCTGCAACCTTGTGGTTGGTGGTAAAGGAAAAAAAAAAAAGGTAAGTTGGACAGTATCCAGCACCCAAAATAAAAATTTCAAAAGATACCTGTAGGAAATGGTAATGGGAGTCACAGACTAAAGGAAATACTCACAGTGCACATCTACTAAAAGATCCATATCCACAGGGCGTTAAGAACTTCTAGAAATCAATAACCTAGAGTCAAACAACCTGATTTGGACACAATTAAAACAGCTATTTCCCAAGTATGACAGGCAAATCTGCACATGAAAAGGTTCTCTTCATCAGAACCAGCTACCAGCAAATGTAAAATAAAAGCACTCTGGCACACAAATCTACTTCTAGGTATTTACCCAAGGAAAACTGAAATATATGCTGACAAACAGTTTTGTGAAAGAATGGTCGTAGCACTTTTATTCATAACAGTCAAATGCTGAAAACAAACCGCATGTTTACCAATAGATAAAAAACGGTGGCATATTGCAAGCACAAGGCCCTGAGTTTGATCCCCAGCACCAAAAAAAAAAAAAAAGGTGGCAAAAGCAGAAACAGGAAATAAACTGCTGATACACGCTACAACATGGACATATCTCAGAAACAGTATGCTGAGTTAGGAACCCACCATAGGAGACTACAAGTATCTCACACACCATTTATAGGAGATTTTAGAAGGCAAAATGAAATAATAGAAGCAACAGCTAGAACAATAACTACCTGCATGGGGAGAGAGAACTAGAACCAGAAATGGGCACAAGTAATTTCACAAATGTTAGGAAAAGAATTTCTATCTTCACTGGGCTGATGGATATGGGCTCTGTATCCATCCCAACTTGCTGAACTAATTTTAAGAAGTTCAACCAAAAATGTGTGCATTTTATTAAATGTAAATTATACCTTTTGGGGTAAACTTACTGACCGCATATAATAGCCACAAAAATGTCATGCAATAGAATTAATATTGGAATAAAAGCAAATAAATACCTTTGTCCACCTGCAAAGCTTCACCCCAGAGTGGCTCCCGATCAACTGATAACCTGAATGGAGAAGCAGGAACACAAAATTGAACAAATCAAAGCCTTGTATCAAATAGCATTATTAAAATTTAGCAGATTAATTGTTTTTGCTTAAATTATGGCAGTTAACAACCCCAGAGTGAAAAACAGCAGTGGTTTGACCAGGACAAGAAAACAATTTAAACTGTTTATGTATATAATGACATAAACTCAAAAGAAACAATGACTTAATCCAAAATCAGACAGGGAGGTTTTAGCCTCTCAGTATCTAACGTATCTCATAGTCTAACACTCAGAGCAGCTCTAAAAGATCTGAGTGTCCCCAACACAAACCTGACCGAGCAGACTAGAGAGCTGTAGAATACACATTATCTAGAAGGACCTGCAGGAGGTTTCTGGATGAGATGGTGGAATACTCTGCAGGAATTGGCAAATGAGAAGAGTTAAGAATTCAAAAGGAGAAATTATGCTCTGAGGTGAAGAAGAGTAAGAGCTCCAGGAATCACAAAAATGGAGTGACAAGAAATCCAGAAAGCATGGAGAGCTGAGCATGGTGGTATACGCCTATAATCCCAGCACTAGGGAGGCTGAGGCAGGAGGATCACCATGAGTTCTAGGCCAGCCTGGGCTACATAGAAAGTTCAAGGCCAACTTGAACTACATAGTGAGACCCTGCCTCAAAAAAAAAAAAAAAAAAAAAAAAAAAAAAAAAAAAAAGGCAACAAGAAACAGAAAGTCTGTGTCAGATAAGTCTGACACAGCCTACATCGCCCACACTGGGGGACTAATTCTGCAGGGCAAGACCAGCCTGGAGAGGGCAGCAGGCCCAGTGGTGACAAAGGACAGGCAGCCCTAGCCACAGAAGAAACTCAGGGTTACTGCAAGCTGTAAATCCAGTGTGGGGATTTACAGTCTGAAAATGGCTCATCTTGCCAGGCAGATTAGCTCTAAGGAAGAAACCCACTGCAGCATCCACCTAATCTTCAGGTGGTACAAGCAGAAGCCATCTGGAGAGCAAGCCTATTGTTTGGGACTGAGCTGTTCCAGGGATCAGAAGTCACAAGACAACCACACTTCAGGGTCTCTGGGGATACCCTGCCACAACGACTAGGTGGGAGACTGGCATTAAAAAGGTCATGCAACAGGATCAAGTTGGCTGCATTCCAGGGATACAAGGATGGTTCATCATAAGCAAATCAACAAACACAATACAGCATATAAATAAGAACCAAGCAAGAGAATCACACAATCATCTCCATTTATGTAGAAAAATACTTCAACAAAATTCAACATCCCTTCATGATAAAAGCCCTGAAGAAGGGTTGGGGAATTTAGCTCAGTGGCAGAGTGCTAACCTAGCAAGTACAAGGCCCTGAGTTCGATCTCCAGCACCAAAAAAAAGCCCTGAAGAAGTAGGTACAAAAGCATGGTATCACAACACAATAAAGGCTCTACCCAGCAAACCCATAGCCAACATCATATTGAACAGAGAGAACACCACACGACCTCTAAAATCAGGATCAAGAAAAGGGCTTCTACTCTTCAATATAGTACTCGAAATTTTAGTCAGAGCAATTAGGCAGGAGAAGGAAAAAGAATGGGAGGATATAAATAGGAAAGAAGAATTGAAGTTACCCCTATTTGCAGATGATATGATCCCATCTTCAGCAAATCCTAGAGACTCCATCAGAAGACTTTCACAGCTAATAAATTCAGCAAAGTAGCAGGATACAAATCAACATACAAATATCAATAGTTTTTCTATGTACCAATAAAGAACTAGATGAGAAAGAAATCAAGAAAACAATTTCTAGAAATCAACCAAACCAAGGAGGTAAAAGACTTCTACAGTGAAAATTTCAGAACACTGCAGAAAGAAATGAATGAAACATTAGAAGATGGAAAGACCTCCTGTGTCACAGATTGGCAGGATAATGGCCATATGACCAACAGCAATTGCCAGACTGAATGCAATCTCCATCAAAATACCAGTAACATTCTTCACAGAACTGAAAAAAAAAAATCCCAAAATGTATATGGAAACATAAGAGAACCAGAACAGCAAAAGCGATCCTGAACAAAAAGAGAAATGCTAGAGGGATCACAATACCGAATTTCAAAATATACTACAGAACTTCAGTAACAAAAACAGCACAGAACTGGCATGAAAACAGACATGTAAACCAAAGTAATAGAACAGAGGACACAGAAATAAACCCCAAAGCTACAGCCATCAGAATCTTAACAAAGGGGGCCAAAAACATACTGGAGAAAAGAAAGCCCCTTTATCAAATGGTGCTGGGAAAACTGGATATCCATATGCAGAAGAATGAAACTAGATTCCCAGTGTGATATTTTCATACATGCGTACAACATTTTGGTCCTATCCACTGTGTTAACCTCACAGCCCCTCTTCCCTCCTCCTTTATTCCCTCCCTCTTTTCTAATAATAATCTCCCTTCTACTTTTGTGTCATCTTTCTTTTGTAGACTCCACATATTAGGGAAAGAATGTAATAATTGGCTTTCTGAATCTGGCTTATTTCCCTTAGCATGATGATCTTCAGTTCCATCCATTTTCCTAAATGGTATAATTTCATTCTTATGATTGAATAATCCTGTGCATTTATCTGTTTATGGGCATCTCTCCCCCTGTACAAAAATCAGTTCAGTGCGGACCAAAGAAAAAAAATATATGATCAAAGACCTAAATATAAGACCTGAAACTTTGAAACTGCTAGAAGAAAACACAGAGGGACATGCTGACATGTAGGCACAGGCGAAGACTTCCTGAACAGGATTCCAACAGCACAGGAAATAACTGCAAGACTTGACAATTGGGACCGCATTAACTAAAAAGCTCTTGCTCAGCAAGGAAAGCAACAGACTGAAGAGACTGCCTCCAGAATGGGAGAAAATCTTTGCTAGCCACTCTTCCAACAGAGAATTAGTAAGATGAATACATGAAGAACTCAAAAAACCTAACAAGAAAAAACCAAAACAAACCAAAAAACAGCACTACCAATAAAGGGACGAATGAACTAAACGGACAGTTTACAGAAGTACAAATAGCCAAGAAGTACATGAAAAACTGTCCAACATCTTTAGCCATGAGAAGAATGCAAATCAAAACTACACTGAGATTCCATCTCACTCCAGTCAGAATGGTTATCATAAAGAACACCAAAAAAGAAAAAAAAAGAAAAAAACCCCTACATTGAATACTGATGAGGAAATGTGGAAAAAGGAACCCCTCTACACTGTTGGTAGAAATGTAAGTTAGTACAGCCACTGTGGAGGTTCCTAAAAAACTAAAAAGTGACTATCATATGGCCCTCCTATACCACTTCTTGAAATACATCCAAAGGAATCAAGGATAGCTTACTTTAAGGACGCCTGTATAGGCATGTTTATTGTGGCATCATTCACAAGAGCCAACATATGGAAGCAGCATAGATGCCCATAAACAGATAAATGCACAGCATTATTCAGTCATAAGAATGAAATTATGCCATTGAGGAAAATGGACGGAACTGAAGATCATCATGCTAAGAGAAATAACCCAGATTCAGAAAGCCAAGTATTACATTCTTTCCCTAATATGTGGAGTCTACAAAAGAAAGATGACACGGAGTAGAAGGGAGATTATTACTAAAAAAGAGGGAGGAAATAAGGGAGAAGGGAAGAGGGGCTGTGAGGTTAACACAGTGGTTAGGACCAAAATGTTGTACACATGTACGAAAATATCACACTGAAACCCATTATTTTGTAAAATTAATACGCACTAATTAAGAATATAGTTTTAAAAAGAAACTGCAGAGTAATTTTTTAAATGGCCCTTGTTGGGGCTGGGGATTTAGCTCAGTGGTAGAGTACTTGCCTAGCAAGTGCAAGGCCCTGAGTTCAATCCCCGGGACCAAAAAAAAAAAAAAACCCTTGTGCTGGCCATGAAGCAAAAGTTACAATATACTTCAAATGAATACCAAGAAACTATCAACGGTGATCTTGGAAAAGAAAATGAAGAATCAGATTCGCAACAGAAGATCAAAACAATGTATTATTGACCCAAAGGGGGAAAATCAAATTCTAGAAACTGCAACATACTGTGGAGTCTCAGTACCACAGTGCAACCTAACATTTAAAAACTCTGCGCTGTCAAAGACATGAGACGCACAGCAAGAGCTATGCCAAAATAATCTCATTTCCTTTTTAAACATTTTGATTTCAGAAAGCATTCAATAAGGTTTCTCATGGGGCTTCAAATAGTAAGCTCCAATTATCATGAGTCTTTTTGTGCAAGACAAATGAAGCAAGTGGAGAAATACAGTGTGAATGAGGGTGTAAGTGGATTAGTGGCTGGTTAAACGTGCATATTCACAAAGTGATGATCAAAGGAACAATGTCAAGTTGGATTACAAGTCTCTAGTGGCAACATTTACAAGGCTTTGTCTGTTATCCTCTTCCGCATTTATGTACACATCTTGCATATAAATAAACAAAGCACTGCTTATGTACTTGAAGATGGGAACCGAGTCCAATGCAGTAACAAACAAGCACTTAAATGATTACCAGGGAAAATTCTACATCTTCTACTGGATTCCTATACTGTTTATACTGCCAGCATAGAAATCACGCTCTATTATATTAATCCTTTAAATCTCTCCTGAGATAGAGTTTTATAAAATTCTGCATTTAGGTGTGGAGAAAAGTCTCCTACAAGCCAGATGTGGTGACGCACACCTGTAATCTCAGCACTTAGTAAGCTGAGGCAGGAGGACTGACACAAGTTTGAGGCCAGCCTAAACTACATAGTGAGATCTTGTCTCAAAAAACAAAAGAACAACAAAAAGCCACCCTACACATTATAGGCGAGAGAGGTCTACAATGAGGTCTATCACACTGCTGAGATAACCCAAGAAAACCAGTCACTAAGAAGCACAGAGCAAAACTGTGTCACTGAATTCCAGCTAAGGTACAGTGACAAGATTTGCTATTTCACCTGAAACACCAAAAAGCAAACGAAATCTATGAAGCAATCATTTTGAGGACATGAAACATCAGGCAACAAGGACACACTGATTTCAGAGAGATGGGACACAACAAGCTGAGTCCCACCACTCCAAAGCCTCCAGGCTGCAAGGCCTGGGAGGGAAACCTGAAGCAAAGCACAAAGCACTCATGTCAAGGAAATGGAGCTAGGAATCAGGGAGATGAAGATGTATAGTTTTCAGGTCTGAGTAACAGAGAGAAGAAAGCTACCCAGAGACAGACTCAAAAGTCTGCATAGGATCCTTGCCAAGTATTTGCCTGAACACTGATGAGTGTGTATGTGTGAGACTAAGTACCCGAGACCTGGGGGGAAGGACCTGCAAGGGTTCGCAGTGTGCCAGGTACTCCTGGGAGGCTGCAAGCTATGCCTGTTCCTACCAGACTGGAACCTCAGGATGCACAAGGTTTTGGGGAGACAATACAGAGGTGGTTTTGCTTCAGTAATAAGGTATAACCAGCTGTATCAGCTGGTCCTGGTCTCACTTGACAAATCATAAAAATGAGTCTCAAAGCTCCAATTATTTCCAAGTAACTTATACTCTTCCCAGGAAAAAAAGCTCAAAAATGTTTACAGGAGTGTTTATACAAAATTATTCAGCAACTTATAAGGTAAAATAAGTTTGGCATCCAGTTAAACATTACCAGGCAAACAAGTAAGAAAACATGACCAATTACATGGACGATAATCCATCAACCAAAATTGATCCAGAAATGACACAGATATTAACACATGAGGACATAAAACAGTTATAATAACTGTATTCCATAGACTCAAACACTTAAGATATAGATTCTTTAAAGCCAAACTGAACTTCCAGAGAGGAAAACTGGAATAAAATAGATCAAACATTAAAGAAGCAGAGATTACCAAATGGGAAGATGAGCTGTGAATTAAATTCAAGCCTACTCTACACGTCATCATAGGCCCTGAGGAAGCAGAAAACTATATAAAGAACTGATGGCCAAAATTTGTCTAAATTCATGAAAACTATAAATCCATAGAACCAAAAAGTGCAACAAAATGCAAGTAAAAGAAAAATGAAGAAAACCACATCAAGACACGTTACAGGTTTAGCATCTCTACTTCCAAAATCCAAAATGCTCTGAAATCCAAACCTTTGTGGATACCAACATGATGTTCAAATTGTTTCAGATTTTAGAAAACTTTTGATTTCAGTGTTTCAGTTTAGGGTTGGTTAACTGGTGAAATCTACAAAAATATTGCAAAATTCAAAAAAAACTCTAAAATCTGAAACACTTCAGGTCCCCACTATTTCAGAAAAGGGATACTCAACCTGTATATGTAAATTGCTCAAAGTCAGTAATTAGGAGAAAAATCTTAAAAAGTAGCACGACAGTCATACGAACAAATAACAAGATGGCAGAGCAACTGATCTCAGCAGCAACGTGAGAGAGAGGACGGGGAGCGACCTCTTCTAACACTCAAAGAAAATGCTGGCAGCCTGCAATTTTACATTCAGGAAAAACTAAATTAAAAATGTTACCGGGGTTGGAGATTTAGCTCAGTGGTAGAGGCCCTGCCTGCAAGTGCAAGGCTCTGAGTTCAATCCCCAGCACCCAAAAAACCAAAAACAAAAACAAAAGTTACCAAAATGAAGGCAAAATAAGGCCCTTCTCAAATATATAAAGCTGAACTAATTCATTACCAACAAACACACCAAAAAACATTAAAAAGAAGTTTACTGGAGGAGCAGCTCAGTGGTACAGTGTGTGCTTAGCTTGTGTGAGGCCCTGGGTTCTATCCCCAGCACCCAAAAAATAAAAAACAAAAACAAAAACACAAAAAATTATTTAAGACATTCTGCCCCTGGGGCTGGGGGTGTAGCCCACATGCACAAGGCCCCAGGTTTGATCCTCAGAGCCAGCAAAAACAAAAAAAGAAAGGATGTTAGATAAAATACAGATCTACATGAAGGACATAGCAAGTGGTATCTACATGCATAAATATATAACGTTCATTCTTCCTTTCTTCTAGAAGATTTAAATCAGATCTGTCAGTGCTAGAGATCAAACCCAGGACCTCACATAGGACAGGCAAGCATTCTACCACTAAGCTACACCCCCAGCCCAAGATTCTCTTTAAACCCTAAAAGACAACTGACTATTCAAACAAAAATAATAACAAAGTAGAGAAGGGTTTACAACATAAAAACTAAAATGTATAATAAACACTGCATAATGCTTAGAAGGGAAAATGGAAATACACTGCATAAGGTTCTTCTATTATACATAAAGTGGCAAATTATACTTAAGGATCAGCCTGTATCCTCTACAGACTGATGGCTCCAAGGAGATACCGTGTCCTGGCTTCTCTGCATTCCCAGAACTGTCAAATAAAAGGCCCTTCAAAAATACGGGGTGGGGGTGAGGGGGTGTGCCAATTCACTACTCTTTCCTCTACAGGAAACTAATATTATTATTCATCTATTCAACTATAACCTCCTTAATAAACTATGACCCCAAAACTCCAGATGTGATGCTACATAAAACACTTCTCGTTAGCTCAGTCTGATATACAAACTTCTTTATACATTTCATAGTTTCCCCTTAATAAACAGTGATGGATAAAGAGCGAGTATCAGTAGCATCTTCTGCCTGCACCCTGGAGCCACGCTAACAATAACAGCCCACAAACCAAGGAAGGAAAAGGTACAAGCTGAGGCAGCCAACTGGCAATGACCACAGAAACAGGAGGGTGAACCTTCAGGCAGCTACACTTGCTACTGCAACACAGCTGGTGTGCTAACTCGAGAGACTTCCTCTTTTCCTCTTGAAGATCCCTATTTTACGCTGCTTCTCTTATAGCATTAAATGAGGATGTCTAAGGGGGCCTGGTGACACAGACCTAAAATCCAGCACCCTGGGGAGGCTGAGGCAAGGGGATTGCAGGTTTGACCCGATCCTGGACAACTTAGCAAGAATCAGTCTCAAAATAGAAGATAAAAAAATAAGAAACAAGACTGGGTATGTAGCTCAGTGAGAAGGCCCCGGGTTCAATCACCAGAACCAAAAGAAAGGAAGGAGAGAGGGAAGGAGGGAAGGAAGCAACTAGCTAGCCAGCTGAAGAGTGCAGGGCTAGAGCTCCAATCCTCAGGGCGTTTCACCTTGCTTAGTTAAGGCCTCTCGGAGAGCAGGAGTTATCATGGCTCTTTCTCCACTGTCTTCAGTCTTCCCTGCATTCCTGAACAAACTAGTCTTTTCTTCCTGATGATCCTTTTCTGTCTGTATTAAAATAAGAAGTACGAAATCAGAATTGTTAATGCGTAATGAAAATAACACCCCAACAATCGAGCACACCTAGTACTAATACAAAGGACACTTGGAAACATGGCCTAAGTCTCGTCCTCACAAAGCAATCACATTTCTAGGTACACAATGATCATTTCTTTAAAAACTACCCAGTGAAACACACAGACCCACAAAACACATATCGACAATTCACTTTCTAGGAATCAAACATTTTTAACAATCTGAGCACAGACAGCTGCCTAATGGGCAAATTACTTATTTTCTCTGCATTTTAATTTCCTCCCCTGAAAAAAGAACAAAATGAAAGTGTCTCTGGAGCAGGAATGTGTTGAAAATTAAATGAAATTAATTCACCTGGCATAATGACTGATACAATAATACATGGTCAGTCAATTCCAGACACTGCTAGTAACTACCCCTGTGACCACCAAAGATGAGTGAAGCTCTGCTCGGAGGTGCCCAGACAGCAGCCAACTTCTCAGACCAAGCAACCCATCATGGCCACCCCAATGGCCCTCTCGGCACTCCAGAGGCTGAGGCGGAAGATCAGAAGTTCAAGCCCCACTTGGGCAATTTAGTGACTTAACAAGACTCCGTCTCTAAATAAAATATAAAAATAAAAAGAGCTGGGCATGTAGCTCAATGTGAAGGGCTGGTTCAATCCCTAGTTCAAAAAAAATAAAAGCCATGGAGGAAATTCTATTCAGTGACAGTAAAAGACATGCTTAAGAAATCTGGACAATATAAAACTGACATTTACTCCTGACTCTGGCACAGAATTCATCAGCACACTCAATAACAGCTCCACTCTGCATGATGCTTGTCTTGTAATTGCTCTATCTGGCTCATTACAAGGTGATTTTTCATTCACTCTTTCTGTTGATTTCTTCCTCCCTTTCTCAATGTTTAAACTATCTTAACACATTTATGAAAAATGGCAAAGAATGTAATCTCAAAGACATCACCCAAAGTTTGTGTTATATGTGACAGGAGATGCAGATCAAATCCGAGGAACTACAGAAATCCACACTGCCACACCTTGGCAGGCATCCCACCACCAAGCCCCAGAGACCCTTGGCACCTATCTACCCCCTAGTACTGCAGACTGAACTCAGAGCCTTCGCACTGAGCTACCTCCCCAGGCCTTTATTTTTTTTTCTTTATGGTGAGACAGGATCTCTCTAAATTGCCCACACTGGGCTCAAACTAGTGATCCTCCTGCCACAGCCTCCCAGAGTGCTGGGATTATAGGCGCCCACCACCACGCCTGGCTTTGTCCATTTTAAACATCCAACTATCCTGAAGGGATGTATGAAAGGTGGTTGGGGAGCATGCCTGTGGGTTGAGGGCTGGTTCCTGAGGCTGGGCTATATGCAATGGGACTCATTTGTCACTCCAACCATCTTTGTAACTATTCCAAGTTCTACACACATGATATAGAAGACAAGAGTTTTAAAAACAGCATGTGCACAGAATGCAAACCAAGGAAATTTGGGATTAATTTCTCTATCTTCTCTGTTAATTCAGGGACTTTCTCTGAATTAGAAAGTCAATAAAAAAGCACTTTAGAGAGTCGAAGACCCCAAATGAGAAACGTAAACTCATTTATGTCTATCTGTCCTGAGAACCAGCACTCCAAATTACTAAATCCAAATGCAACACAAATGAACAATTCACTTTTGTTAACGGTGCTTTTAACTACACATGTCCAGATGGAACTGAAAAACCTTATAAACAGCAATAATTTGTTCTGATTATATAAATAATCAATTTGGTGCTAGGCGTTTTATAGAAATAAAAAGCTCTCAATTTTTTGATTTTTGATTTTAGTTTTATGGTACTGGGGATTGAACCCAAGGCCTTCCCACTGAGCTACATCCCCTGGGCCTTTTTTAATTTTTTATTTTGAGACAGGGTCTTACCAAGTCACTAAGTTGCCCGGGGCTGAATTCAAACTTGCCATCCTCCTGCCTTAGCCTCTCCAAGTGTTATGATTACAGACAGGAACCACCGTGTCAGTTATTATTTTATTAAAATACTTAAAAATAGAACAAATCCTTTGACTTTGTAAAAACTATCTATTTCAGACTAAAATGCCTGTGAAGCAATTGAGCAGCAAGTTACTGTCATTCCTCTACCCATCATGTAAAAAGCAACAGCAGGCAGCTCGGCTTGGCCCTGAAAGCCTCTGCCACTGCGAAACATCGCTAGTTCCTCTGCTTATCCCCCAGGCCACATAAATTCCAAACTGAACCCAGCCCAGGACACCAGCCCTGCCCACTGTGCCCAGAGCCCCACAAACACCTTCTTGTGGGTAACGCAGAAACCTCCAGTGCCCAGGAAATGAATGTGCTCTGAGGACAGCCACGCAACACCAGCCACAGCCCATCTCGGGGGAAACGATCTGCTGTAAAGCAGGAGCACTGTTAATCCAGACTCAATCAGAGGCTATGATGAAGCCCCTGGGGCATTGGGACAACAACATCCATCACTCCTTCCCTCTTGCAGTCTGGCCCATCTCTATGAGCAGCAGGGACTCCGCTCTGAAAAGAAAGGTGGCAGCTCCCAGCACTCCCCAAGGAGGCAGGACACACCATTCAAATCTAATCTAATTTCCTGGTGTGGACATCGTGTAGCTCTGTCCAGAACACAACAACAACCACATAGAATTATGTGTATCCATTAATAGCTGTTAAAGGCCTGGGAAGAGGTAAAGATCTCAGTCAGTCAGCCCGGCTTCCTCCCTCTTCTGTACGCTCCAGTTTACAGTAACAATGTCCTGGAATGGTGGCGCCCTACACAGCATCCTCTCTGTCCCCAAAGCCACCTGCCTTCTTCCACAGCCTTGGTTTCTCCTGAAGGATGATGGCAACGGTCAGGCTAAATGGTGTGCCTGTGTCTGACCCCAACTTTCACCCTTGCTGCCCTTCCCAGTGGCCTTGAAACAGAACTCAGGTCCTCTCCGAGCTGCAGAAGGAAAGCCAAGGATAAGCGCTTTGGAAGATGACCACAAGTAAGCAGCAAGTGTTCATCAACCAACTCTCCTGGAACGGGAGGAAAACACTAGTAACAATTTTTTAAGCTACAACATCAGACTATCTAATAATTTAATTTCACATCATCATCCCAGGAACCATAGTACTATCCCAAGTTTGCCAAGCATGAAAACAAGGCCAAAAAGTGTTTCGTTAAAGACTTGACAGTAAAAATGTCACCAAGTTGGATATCTGTCCAACAGGTGTTTTGCAATAAATACGCTTTTCACTGCCAAAGCATCCATTTCTTCAGGGAAAAGAGTCTTGCTGGTTGTTTTACTGATCTTTGTATATCATCAGCTCAGTCAAAGGACTTTGGATATAACATCCTCAGGTTCTCAGGGAGCCATTTTTCTCCAGAGTCATCCTGCCCAGGCCTGGAGGCAGGCCAGAGTAGGCACCGAATAAATGTTGGTTAAATACATGAACAAATGTGTCAACACTACCAGACAGCTATTTCTAACCTCCAGTAACTGATTTTACATCTGGCAACTTTCAATATTAAAAACTCCATCTTGCCAAACACAGTGGCACAAACCTGTGATCCTAGCTATTCAGAAGGCTGAGGCAGGAGAATCGCCAAGTTCAAAGCCAGCTTGGGCAACATAGGAAGACCCAGTCTTAAAACATAAAAATAAATACATACATACAAAAAAAAAAAAAAACCTCTTCTTCATATATAAAGTTTTACTTTAGCCAAAATTTCTGCTACAATTTAACCCCATGTCCTCAGGATCCTATGTTTTTAATAAATCCCCAGCCAGCCACTCATTTGCCATAGCTCAGTTTTAAAATCACAATTCTCCTCACAACTCAAAGCTCTGCGTGGGTACTAGGTTTTAAGGATGCTTTTTGAACTTGTACAAAAGCAGTCTGACCAGGTGTGTCAAGAGCTTCACTCTGGCCAAGTGATTCTATTTTGGGTATCAGACTTAAGGAAACAATTTCAGATCCTACTGTGAAGTGCGGCTGGCGGCACAAGCCAGGGCTCAATCACGACAGTGTAACGGCAGCGTGCTGGGCAGCACCCATGTCATCTTTTGTTTCTGGGTACATTAAACACTCAAAGCCTTAAAAATAGTCATGAAAGTAGCTTCATCTTCTCCCACTACAGGATCAGTGTAAGCTTTTAATCAGAACTGGACACACTTTCCTAATTAAATAGCTGGTGAACTCAAAATGCTTCTCTGCTGAGTAATCATTAAGCATTTGCCATTTATTTCCAAAATGAATGATACTGATGCTGCTGTTTGTATGCTCAACCAGAACAGGCTGCAGGGAGCATTCAGCAACAGCTGCTTTTGCAGGAAGAAAAAGTTGCAGTGGACTTTGCAACGCCAAATCACAACATGAGGGAAACAACTGTCAGGCTCTTGCTGACTCCTTAAACTCTTAGCCTCCCTTCCCAGAACCCCTCCTCCCCCATGTGGGCAACAGAGGTGACTGACTGAAGGAGATGGGTGGGGGGGGTCCCAGCTTGAACCGTTCCCTTAGCGGCCATTAACTACAGGCACACTGCTCCCTCCCCCTCCGGTAGCCTCGGTTAAAGCTTAACTGTGAGATAGCAAAACAGAAATAATAATAGCGCAGACATCTCAAGGTCCTGACAGGACTGTGTGAGACCATTCGATGTGTACAGTGATTTCTCCTAATACTGTACCTCAGGCCTGGCCTGGAACTGTCGTCTGTCCCTAAGCGGCCCAAAGCTTTCCATTCAGTCAAACCACACTACCTCCCAACGCCTTCAAGATGGAGCTCAGACCTCTGCTACAGGGACAAGGCCCAGGATCCTGGCCCTGCCTCCTTCCTTTGTCACCTCTTCAAACACTCCAAGTCTTCCCCATGCTCCCTCCCCGCCCCTCCACAGCTCCATCTGCCACCCTAAGTTCCCAGGGTTTCCAACTTTACTTCTCTGGTTCCAGAAAACTCCTCTTCTCCCAAGTCTCTGCAGCCCTAGCACTGCTGCCTCAGACATTCCCAGAGGGAGACAGAACACTACGCGGTGCTCCAGGCACAGCAAATCTACCCACTTGAAGACATTTGCTTATATAATAGCACCTAGTTGTCAAGCACATACGATGTAGATGGATTCTTTTATTTAACCTTCATAACAACTTTATAAGGCAGACACTGTTATCGCCCACACTACAAATGAGAAAACGAAAGCACAGAGGTGTGAAATAACTTGCCCGCAGACACACAAGCTGAGATGGAAGGACTCGTGAATGTTAGTTATTCAGAGAGGCCACAGAGTGAGTGCCCCAACCCCGCTGTCCAGCCCACGCTCCTCAGCAGGAGCAGGCTGCCCTCCTCAACACAAAAACAAGCAAGACACAGTAATGTGATATGGAGCAATGATTACACAGAAGGCAGTTACAAGAATATGTGTGACTTGGTCCCAGAGAAAATGGAAAAAAAAAAAAAAAATGAAGGAGAAAAAGAAAAACCTAACACTGAAACCTGCCAAGGGTGGCAGCACTCTGGGAGGCCAAGGCAGGAGGACTGCAAGTTTGAGCCCAATCTGGACAATTTAGCAACTTAGTGAGATCCTAAGAAAAAGAAAAAAGAAACACAGAAAAAAGGGTGGGGGTATAGTTTAGTGTGAAGGCTCCGGGTTCAATCTCTAGTACTGTACCAAGATAAATAAATAACATTTCTGTCACAAAGCTGAGTATGCTATATTGAATACAAAAGAAAAACCGCATATTGGAAAACACCGCTGAAAACTAACAATGATGAAAAACCAAAACTGGTAGTTTTCTTCATGTCCTACTAAAGCTGGAAAAAAACATTTATTTTCCCCTAGATCTGATGATTTTTATAAAAGATTTTTATTAGGAAGCTGAGATATCATAAAGTGGATGCTTAAAGCTGATAAAGTCCAAAATCATTTGATTTCAAAAAAGGACTTGGATGACCAAAGTTTTCATTAATGCTTTCTCTAGTGCCCTCTAATGTCCATGAGACAAAAAAACAAAGAAAAAAATGCCCTTAGGAATGATCCCAAATTCCTCACATACTACAAATAAAGCTGTTTAACAACAGCTTAGCCTGATGGAAAGTCCAGATATCTAAATTTTTACCTCATGCACCACTTTAACACAGTTTCATTAGTGAAAACTGCAGTAGTCACATTTTGCATTAAGAGCCATAAAAATTTTGGGAGGGAGTGATGGGGTTTGAACTCAGGGCCTTGCGCTTGCTAGGCAAGCGCTTTACCACTTGAGCTAAACCCCCAACCCCTTAAGAGCCATAAAATTATACTTATTGTGACAGTTTTATCAATTTTTTAAAAAAGTATAACCTAATATACAACACCAGAAAACCTGAAAACAGATTAAATGACCAACTCCAATGCCTAAGCAAATTTACTCTCATTCCCATTGTGTGTCAGGCTTTCTGAGGTTACAAAACATTTTCACATAACTCTCAAGGCACACAGAGGCTGGGAAAGTTAAACTGTCTCCTGAGAATACCCAATTACAAACAGCCTCACAAGACCTTGCACTCACTTTCCACATATTCATCATCCTTTTCGGGGTGGGGGGGGGCAGGTAGTCACATTTTGCATTAAGAGCCATAAAACTTTTTGGGGGGATGATGGGGTTTGAACTCAGGGCCTTGGGCTTGCTAAGCAAGAGCTCTACCACTGAACTAAATCGCCAACCCCTGAACATTCTTTGTATAAAATTTTTTTCTTTTATTTAAGAGGAGGTCTTGCTATAGCCAGGCGGGTCTCAAACTCCTGGGTCAAGCAATTCTCCTGCCTCAGCTTTCCCAGTGCTGGGTATCATCATTCTTTTTTTTTTTTTTTTTGGTACCAGGGATCAAACTCAGGGCCTTGCACTTGCTAGGCAAGCACTTTAACCACTGAGCTAAATCCCCAGCCTCTGAGCTAAATCCCCAGCCCCCATTCTTAACAGCTCCTCTTTTAGGGTTTCTAAAATACGAAAGCTACAGTACTAAAAATTACAGAGACAAACATCGACACATGCAAGTATTAGGAAATAGGTAACAAAATGCTGAAAGAAAGGAAGAACAGTAATTTTAAATTCAGAAAATAACTTTGGATATAGTGGCATGTAAAAGTGGATTGTCAACTTAAAGCTGGAATCCGCCCAAGGAATTAGCACAGCACACTCCTGGGTGTCTGGTTGGGTCACGGGGGTGTAACCTTGGAGTCTGTATCTGGTCTCTGGCCCCTTCTCTCTCGCTGTGTACCTCTGCTCTGCTTCCCAGTTGCCATGAACTAAGCAGCTTTGTTCTACCAGGCCCTTCTGCCATGTTTCTGCCTTGGAGCCAGCTGACCATGGACTGAATCCCCTGAAAACATGGACCAAATTAAACCTCTTCTCCTTTAAATTGTGGGTGTTGGGTACTGTGCCTCCAGAAGCAGAAAGCTGACCAATACAGGTATTAGAAGCATTTTACACTCACCCAAGTGATTTTTTTGGTTATGAACTTTACACAAGAACCCAAGACGCCAATGTGAAAAAGGATAAAGAACAGTAGATAATAAAGAGATGGCCACCCTCTGTCTTCAGCTCCTGAGAAATTCTCAAATGGACAGAAGTATCTTTGTCACTGATGGTGGGCCCCATGGAACACATCTGATGGTTTGTGCTAACAAGGTGTCTCACAGCAGAGCCCTGGGGCCATGTGGTATCCAGCCAAGCTCAAGGGAGTGGTTGCTCAAGACTGGGCGGTGATCAGTAGTGTCCAGATAAAGGAGCCCAGTGCAAACTGGATGCTGAAGTTCAGATGAGCTCTTGAGGCTGGCAAGACTCCATGCATACTGTCACGAATCAGTCAGTGCCAGGGGAGGTCTTGTGTCCTGAGGACAATGGCATCTGCCCAGACTTTGCCCTATACACACACCTCTGGCTGATTTCCTGTACCCTTTCCCTGAAATGACTCTAACCTGCATATAATAGTTTTTGGTTACCTGTATAAGTCTTTCCAACAAATTATCAAATCTGAGAGTGTCTTAAGGACCCTGACAGACTTGCAGAAGGTGTCAGGGGTGACAGCAGTCACCTTGGGGACTATGCCAGGACCTTGCAGTGTAACTCCAGGTAAACGGGAGGAGGAGAGTCAGGAAAAAGGGAGGGGAAGCAAATGGCAATAACGCATCAACACATGTTCAAATTCACTCAAAACTAAAGATGTGCAAATTAAAATATGGGTACTATTTTTCACCTGTCAGATTGGCAGTTTAAAAGATTCGCAACACTTAGAGAAAAAGTCGTTCTCATCTCTCTGTTCTACACTGTGAGAAGCAACTTTTCCACTTTTTACAAGGCAATTTGAAAATATCAAAACTATAATGATCACATTCAACACATTTATTTTGTACCTGTACATGATGTATCTTGGTTCCCCCCTTCCCCCCTTCTGTTCCCCCTTTCCTATTTACAGCAGGTTTATTCATATTTTTCCATGATTTTCTTTCCCTTTTCTTTCCTTTTTTCCCTTCCTGCTTTCCCCCCTTCTCTCATTCTAGTTCTCCTCTCCTTTGTATATTATCTTCCTTTTATATAGTATCTATTACACCTCTTTGTCCTGATTTACAGTTATAGTTTCTCATATCAGAGAAACAATCTGATGTATACTCATGAGTGTCTGATTTATTTCACTTAATAGTATGTTCTCAAGGAACATCCATTTACATACAAATGACTCTAGTTTATCCTTTTTTAAGGTGGTGTAGTACTCCAATGTGTAGAAAAACCACATTTTCTTTAGCCATTCATTGGTTGTTGGGCATTTAGGTTGTTTCCAAGACGTAGCTATTACAAACTGTGTTGCTATAAACATGGTTATGCATATATCCCTGTGGTATGACAATTTTAATTCTTCTGGGAAGATCCCCAGTAGGGGAACAGCTAGATCAAATGGAACCTCTAGTTGTAGTTTTTTGAGGAATCTCCATATTGATTTCCACAGTAGTTGGACCAATCTACATTCCCACCAACAGTGGAGGAGAGTTCCTTTTTCCCCACAGTCCCACCAGCATTTGTTATTGGTTGATTTTTTCATAAACGCAGTTCTTTCTGGAATGAGATGGAATCTTAACGTTGTTTTGATTTGCATCTCTGGGATGACTAGTGATATTGATTTCTTCATATATTTATTTATTTCTTCATCTGAGAAATGTTTATTCATTTCAGGTGCCCATTTTTGGATTGGGTCTTTAAATTTGGGAGATTTGATTTTCTTTTAGTTTTTTGTATATTCTAGATGTTAGACCTTTGTCTGATGGATAGCTAGCAAAAATTTTTTCCCAGTCTGTGGGTTTACACCCTGCTCTACTGGTGATTTCTTTTGCTGTGCAAAAACTTTTTAGTAGCATGTGGTCCCAAGCACCAATTCTTTGTATTGTTTCCCGTCCAGTCTGGGTTCTGTTCATAAATTTTTTTCCTAACCCTGTATCTGTACAGGTACAAAATAAATGTGATGAAGGTGATCATTATATGTACAATGTACCAATACATGTTCTTGGTTGAAAATAAATAAATAAAATTTTTAAAATAAAAAAATTTAAAAAAAAATTTTAAGGCGGCAACTAACACACTTCTCTGGAAAGGGAAAAGCGATACTAATTTTTTATCAATCTCACTTTACGTAGATACTACTTCCATTGTCTAAAATTGAGTTAGCACTTTAGAAAAGAACTTACAAAATAAAAACTTTTAAACTGTAACATTTTATTAGATTTTGTGATTTCCTAAACTGGCTCATTTATGTGAAAGCTGTATATTACAGAATTTAAGATTTAGAAGCTGAAATAAAATTGCCAATCCATTGGTTAAAAAAAAAAAGAAAAGAAAATACCAAAACTACAAAATTCCCTTTGACTCAGAATTTCATTTGAGAAGATGTATTTGTCTGATAAATTTATGTCAGCCACGCAAAAAAATCTGAGTGAGAGTACTCATTATAAAAATTAGAAAACACTGAAATGTCAATCAACAGAAGCCAAATACATATGGGACATGATTACAGACGACATAAACCTTAAAATGAGTTCATCTTTAATGACAAGAATGGAAAGCTGAACTACTTGAAATTGTATTACAGACAATGACATTGACATTACACAGTCAGAGACCACTGTGGGGACAAAGAACGAACTAACTCCTAGCCCCTTAACCTATTACTCATCGAAAGTACAATTTGTTTTCTCCTAAGGCAGACAGAGACTTAAAAGTGGTTTTTGCTAAAAACTGTGGCTTTCTACTTGGGCCTATGGATGTCCAACAGGCAACCAAAGTAGAAAAAAGTTCGATCATCACTTTGTAAAACTGCATCTGATCCTGCCAGCTCTGCAGACACGCAAGTTAGTCATTCAGGGGGTATCTGTCTAAAAGGTGGCAAAGCAAGATTTATTGGGCCTAAGTTCACCCAGCCTATCACACTGCCCTTCACACAGAGGGCATCTCCACCTACAGACTTCTGCCCTAACCACTGCCTGCAGCTGTGGCCTCTGGCTTCAGTAGAACACCACATGACTGGAATTGCCCCTCAACTCACAAGTATCCAACCTGAGCTACGAAAACAGGGCTGAGCCAATGATCAGCCAGACTAGCCCACCTTAGCTACCCTTGAAGCTGGCCTCCTGCACCTGTGGGTGGCTAGTCTGACCCTCGCACCAGAGCGCACCCTCCAGCTGCTCAAGCTGCAGTTCTTTTCTGCTTTTTCTTATTCACCTTTGCTAAGGTTGGCCTGATCTTTGTCAGCTCCTCAAGCTAAAGCTGCTTACCATTTCCTCTTACTCTTTTGGTTTTAATTTCCATTTCCACCTAAAGTAAGGACCCACACTTGCTGGTGACAACACCATGAAATTTCACCCTTAAATACTGCAGAATCCATCTCTTGACACAACGACATGAACAATAACACCACAATTACAATTAAAAAGTTAACAGAAGTTCATTATTAATAAGAAGTCCATTTAAAACTTCCCCAGATGTCCAGACAATGGCCTTTCCATTGGAATACCAAGACCAAAGTGTAGACTGTGCATTTGGCTGTGTTTCATTGTCCTCTTTAACCCTAGAACAGTTCCCTCCCTCCTTTGCTGTCTTATTGTTGTTGTTTATGACATCAACACTTAACAAGTACGCCCCATTGCCCAACTTGGCCTACTGTTTCTCCATGATTTGATTCGAACTGAACATTCTGGAGTTTTTTTTTTTTTGGTAGGGGGGCGGTGCTGGGGATCGAACTCAGGCCCTTGTGCTTGCGAGGCAAGTGCTCTACCACTTGAGCGAAATCCCTAACCCCTGAACATTCTTTATACAGAACTACACAGGTAATCCTGTTCCACAACACATTGGGAGATACGTAAGGTCAAGTTTTACTACTATTTTTTTTTTTATTTTGGTGCTGAGAATCGAACTCAGGGCCTTGTGCTTGCAAGACAAGCGCTCTAACTACTGAGCTAAATCCCCAGCCCCAAGTTTTACTACTGATAATTACGCTAGATTTGATTGCTTGGTATACATGGGAATCATTTGTGCTCTCACTTTATAAACATTTTCCCGTTTATAATTAGTAAATAATCTGAGGCTTGGGATATTCATCCACTTATTTTTGTCATTTCTAGGAGGTTTACTTTCTGGGATGATAATCTGAGACATTATATGTATTTATATCTGCTCCCCCAAAGACATTTCACCTAAATCCCTGCTCAAATCAGTCATGACTATAGGGACTACAATATGCCTCCTATGGTTATCATCAGGAAATACTCTATATGCCTCCTCTGCAGGCTTATAAGGACTGATTTTTTTTTATTTTACTCTTGCCATTCTGCAAAGTAGTTCTGGAAGTCCTCTTACATGTCTTAGTTGCACTACTGTGGCTCCTTCCATGTCCTGAATCAATTCAAAATGTTTCCCTTTCATGGTTATTTTGACTTTGGAGAAAAGCCAGAAGTTGCATGGCGCCAGATCCAGTGAATAAGGTGGACAAGGACTCACCATTGTATTTTTATGAGACTGTTTTCCCATTAGATGGCACTCGGCAGCAGCACTCACCAAATTTCTGACCACACTTGGTAAAAACACTTGCAAAAGAGGACTTTCAGAACCCCTTCAGAAAGTGGGATGAACAATAAGGGTAAGCATGCTCAAAGTGAGGGGGAATATTTTGAGGGGATTAATGGCAATGTGTCTTTTACTGTACTAAATTTATTTTTTTAATATTCACTGTGCGTGCTATTCAAGTCTACTTTGATATCTTTCAGGAATACATTAAAGTTTGCCAAAATAGGTTTAGGACATTTCTTCTTAAACTGGTCCTTATGCAATTATGTACAGTATCTTTTCTGTAGCTATTGTATATGAGGTCAGCTATTTCACCCAGATGGAAATTGGCTGTTATTCAAAAACAAAAAGGCTACTGATCTTGCCACTTACTAAATTCTTTCCTTTGAATTTGTGTATGTTTTTATCATTAATTTCCCCAGATTTTCAAAGTTTTACTTCTTTCTTGTTCCAAGTCTTATCATGGGCTTGATATATTTTCAGTTCATTTTCCAAAACTTACACTTACACTGAGACTTTATATTTTAATATTCTATAATATTTCAATTTCAGGTCATTGGCATGCGCATAAAATTGCTACACTATACATTATCACATCCTTCTCACTGAACCCACGCCAACACCTCCCAGGCTCCCAGGCCCCCAGCCCCACTGATACCACACCCACAGACCCGCCTGCCATCCCGGCCCAAAGAGGACTCAATCCACACAGAAAGTAGGCAAAGTGACACCAGAATCACTTGAAATCTCTATGAATATAACTCCTGCCTTGCTGTTCATCATCAAGCAGCCCTGCATGAAATCTCAGTAGTCATCTACCCTTCCCCTGTCCTTATCCTTCTGGGAGCCTCTCTTCACAGACCTAAGAGGAAAGATGATGTAAATTTGGAAAAAAAAAAAAAAAAAAAATAGAAAACTTTCAGGACAGACAGAAGCTAGAGAAACTGTGAGCTCAGACGGACTCCAGCACAACAGAATACAAAATGTTACCCAGCTGCGGATTTCCCAAAATAATAGTACCTTTTCCTTCTTCATGTGATTCATAATTTTGCCAAGATCCTCGACATCAACAACAGAATTTAGGCTCAGATGATCGTCAGGACCCAACTCTTCCTCACTGGAGCTCTCACAGTGCTCTTCTTCCTGGAAAGAAACATTTCAGAAACACACTGCCCAAAGGACAAGGCAAGTTCTCACACACTCCCTCCCACACTGAGTTTGCTTTTAGAATTTTCTTTTTTTTTTTTTTTTTTTTTTTTTTTGGTGCTAGGGATTGAACTCAGGGCCTTGGGCTTCGTAGGCAAGCACTTTAACCACTGAGCTAAATCGCTAGCCCCTGCTTTTAAAATTTTAATTTAGAGCCAAGAATGGT
>PVJO010012420.1:0-16210 GCA_004026905.1 Hystrix cristata
TTTTTTCTTGCACTGAAGATCGAGCCCTGGGCACTCTACCATTGAGCTACTTGTTAAGCCCTTTTGTTTTGCTTCGAGTAGGGTCTTCCTAAGTTGCCCAGGCTGGTATTGAAGGTACATCCTGTCTCAGTCTCCAGCATAGCTGGGATTACCAGTGTGCACATTGCCAGCTTGCCCTTCAACTCCTCCAACACATCCTATCTAGAACTCCAGTATAAAATGTCAGCGAATATTTAAAAGAAGAGGAGGATTTTCACTGGAGATTTTCAAGTACTTGAGATACACTTTATATTTTCTGGCCTGGTATTTTTCTGTTGGTTTAAATCCTATCCATACATAGACGTTATATTAGGGGTCATTTAAATAGCAAATGACAGGTAGAACAGGGCCAAAAATTGAGTTTTAACTTGTGCTTACTATTCTTTATACTACATTGCCTATGCTTCTAATGGTCGTTCTGAAAGAAGGGCCTTTATGATATGCTAAGATTTTTCAAAACTCATTTTGGAGAATGCAAACAGAAGTATTTTTAAATAGTATCATCTTTTTCTTCATGCCACTGTCAAAGACTTTTCCTAAATGGTTGTCTCTTCTGTTCTGAGATGGTCATATAATAGAATGCGATGAATTTTCTTTTTCTACAGTTTCTCCAGCAGTATAATCACTACCGATCCAATGTGGAGATTTTCAAGTTACAACCAAATAAACCCAGCAAAGAACTGGCTGAGCTGGTGATGTTTATGGCACAGGTAAGAAAATAATTTCTGAGTAAAACAAAAATCTATGTTACACACCATTGGCAGTAGAAATTTAAAGAACTTTATCTTTTTGCAATTTTTGCTTTCTCTCCAATGAGTTAAAAGATTCACTGGATCTTCATAGAACCAACCAGAACAAATATCTTGAAACATTTTTTCCTTCAAATTCACCATACAAGAGTGTTCTAAATCATGTCACATACATTGTACAAAAATTGGAAGAACTATGAAAATGCTAAGAAATTAGCATGTAGGAGGGAAAAGGTGATATGGAACCATCTGCTTCTATGTCGTTTTGTAGAGCATCCTAAATCTATGCATCTGAATTGTAGGACAGAAATAACCTCAGAAAAACCTTTGCTTGGTTACAGTTTGGTCACTGCTACCCAGAACATCTAAGTAACTTTCCTCAAGAGCTGAAAGATCTTCTCTCCTACAATAACACTGTCTTAGATCCAGATCTTCGAATGGTAGGACCAATATTTGGATCAATAAATTGTACTATAGTTGTGTGTGTATAGAATGTGTGTTTAGATGAAGACAGCCTCTCAGCTAACCATCTTTATAAACTAGAGACCAGAATGCTCACCCCTTTCTTAAATTCCTGTGTGGCTTCTCATTATTCTTGTGAGAAAATTCAAAGTTATTATCACTTCCTGTCTGTGACTGCTTCCTGTGTCTGATCTCATCTCTTTGCTTCTCTCTGATCTTTCTGTTTTTGTAGCATGTCAGCCATGTAGGGGTGCTATTTTTCCTCTTTTGAATAGGCCATATCTTCCAGTCATTCAAATTTCATAGGCATCAAGAACCCTAATTACTAGTTTGTAGTTTCTCTAATACTTAATTCAATAAACGTGCACATTATGAGGGCAAGTTGGGCATTTAAACATTGTCACATGAATGGTTGACCTTGGGTCCTGGGCAGGCGTTCCCTGTGCCAGCCCAGAATGCCCATTTTCCCCACCTGCTGTGAATGTCAGCTGCTGATGGCCCCCAGGAGGATGCAGTTCTGCCTTGCTTTGTGCTCCAGGATGACCTGATGGTTGCACTGCAGCTGCTGTCCTCGCTCCCCTGGTGCGTGCACCCCTGCAGGTCACTGGAACCTTGACGGAGCCCTGCCTCTAGGAGCTCGGCCTAAGGGAGGATTTTCAGGTTCAGCACATTGCTTCTTGTGCTTATATTTTCCCAGGCTTTCTGTGATTTTCTCTTTTTATACTTCTCCCGGACCTTATTTATTTGATTAGGCGCTAAAGAAAAATACCTCACAGACAAGCCAAGGGTACACGTGTGTTCTAAGTTTCAGCTGGTTGACTTAGTTGGGACACGTGTCTAGCATCCCAAGGGTTTTTTTTTGTTTGTTTTTTGGTTTTTTTTGTGGTGCCGGGGATCGAACTCAGGCCCTTGTGCTTGCAAGGCAAGCACTCTAATCACTGAGCTAAATCCCCAGCCCTCCCAAGGGGTTTTGTGAGTAAGTCTGCAAGGCCACATAGATTACACAGATTTGAGATTTTGAGAATAGACAGTTGGTGTCTTAGCAGGGTTTTCTTTGCAGTACTTAACCTCATGATTATTAGTTAAATAAATGAATGTGTGCCTGTGAAGATAGTGTTTTATGATGATTAGTGGGGTTTCTGTTTCAATACTGTTTTTGTGTTGCTAGAGATTAAACCCAGGGCCTTGTGCGTGTCCAGCCGTGCTCTACCCCTGAGCTACAAGCTCAGGCACGTTTAGTAAGTTTCAAAAAAATTCAGTAAAGATTTCCAATGCTGGGATGAGAGGAATTGAGCCTGAAAAGTTAGTGGTGCACACTGGAGGCCCCTCTTTTTCATTGTGATAACTACCACTGGCTTTTCTTCCTATCTAGTTTATTTTGCTATTTTTCTAGGGTTTTTGGAATCATTCCCAATTTTTTTCCTGTTTATATAGATAAAAACATTGTATTTCTTGGCAAACATTGTAACCACCTCTATTAATCTGTAATAGTACTCTCTATTAATTTGATTTTGTTTCTGTTTCTGTTTCTCTTCTTGCTTTGCTGGGCATAAACCCAGGCCTCCTGCATACTAGGCTAGTGCTCCACCATGGAGCTACATCCCCAGCCTCTGCTAACTTGTTTTTGAGCTTTATTATTTCATGTTTTGATTGTTGCCTCTTGGCTAAGAGGAACTTCTTAGTCCTTTTAGTAGTTCCCCCGATGTTTTTGAAAGCATCCTTATATTCTGGCATAAATAGTTCCAAACTCATTCTTATTGTTTCTCTACACCAAGATATGGAAGATCAACTATTCTTTTTCCATCTAATGGAGAGTAGCATCAGAAGTAAGCAGGAGGCTCGCTGTGAGTTTGAGTCCAGCCCATGCTACATAGGAGTTCAAGGCCACCGTGAACATAGTGAGATCCTATCTCAAAGAAAAATAAAAAGGTAATAATTCGTGTGATAGGGCTACACATGAGAGTTGGTAGTAAGAGTGCTATGACTTCCTGAGCATGATGCTACATGCTTGTAATCCCAGCACTCCAGAGGCTGAGGCAGGAGGATTGCAAGTTCAAGATCAGCCTGAGCTACACAGTGAGTTCAAGGCCAGCCTAGACTACATAGCAAGACCTTGTCTAAATAAAAAAACAAAAACCAAACAAATGAAAAAGTGTTACAGATACTGCTGGGCCGTTCTTAGTGCTGACAGGATTTCAGAAGAATGTCTTAGAAGCTCAGAACCCCCAGTGTAGTATGTTATGTCAGTTATTTCACCTGTCTTGTCCTTGTGGACTCAGGATCCCCTTGGGTTTGTCCTGAAGGCGCGTTCTAGACAGGCCTTCCTTGACCTCCCTTGTTTGTGTTTTTCTTCCTTTTCCCACTTCTCTGAGTAGCCAAGATACTCCTGTTTCTGTCTCTCTCCTCCTCTGCACCCTCAGTGTGAGCTCCATGCGATCAGAGGCTTGTTCTGCTGCCTGGAAGAGCACCACGTTTGTGAGAGACATAAGCTCTGTGGGGTACATAGGTGCCATTTTCTCATTGGATGAATTTTATCGTTGTCTTATAGCATGTTTTCTTTTCCTTCCTGAGACATTTTGTAAAGCTCTGATCTTGCTGAGAAATAAGAATCTCATCAGCCCATCAAGTTTGCTGGAGCTCTTCTTTGAACTCCTGCGTTGCCATGATAAGCTTCTGCGAAAGGTAAAGAGCAAAAGTTTTTTTCCCCCTACATCTTATTCTTCCTTGAGGTGACATAAAAATGTGTGGAGTTTGGAGTCCTTTAAATTTTTGATGCTTTACATCATTGGATTCAGTTAATAATTTTAATAAGAAAAAAATCAGCCGTTATCTGTGCCGTATGGCATTAATAGCTAACCTGACTGAATGCTTACTTTGTGCCAGTCACCTTCCTTGGAGATTCTGTGTCACAAACCCCAATGAACTAGAGGCTATTAGTGTAATCATTGTTAGTACTTTACAGATAAAAAGGCTGGAGCTCAGAGACATAGACAGCATAACTTGCCTAGGTCACGCAGGTTCTGAGCGGTGGGGCTGGAGTGTCAACCCCTGCAGTGTGGCTTCAATGCCCAAGCCCTGTACCACTACACTGTACTGATTGGTAGAATCGGGGCACGGACACCGATAGCTGTAGTCACCTGCTTAGTAAAACTAACTTTTGTTGTTGTTATGAACATTTTTCATTTTGGGCACCAGTGATATTTGTATTCCCGGAATTGTCATACATTCCTAAAAGTTACTTGATAAGCAACTTTGTTGCGGGGGGAGGGCACTAGGAATTGAATCCAGAGTACACCACCACTGAGCTATATCCCCAGCCCTTATCAATTTTTTTAAATCTTGTTTTGAATTAGGGTCTTGCTCAGTTGTCCGAGCTGGGCTGCTTGAACTTGTGGTCCTCCTGCCTCGGCCTTCTGAGTGGCTGGGATTGCAGGTATATGCCCATACACCTACTTTCCTTTTTAAATAAAATAATAGCTTGCTGTGTTATAATTCATGTACAGTTTACCCACCTACAGTGGTTTTTAATACAGTCATAGAGTTGTACAACCATCACCACAATACTTGAGAGCATTTTTCTCACGCTCAAAACATACCTCCTTCCGAATAGCAATCAGTCTTCCTATCTCTTCCAGCCCTAAGCACTTACCTTTGTAGATTTGCCTGTTCTGGCTATTTCACATAAGTGAAATCATACAATATAATATGTGGTCTTTGGTAACTGTCTTCTTTTACTTAGCATAATGTTTTCAAGGTTCATCGTGGATACTTCATTCCTTTTTGTTAACAAATAATATTTCATTCGATAGAAATACCACATTTTGTTTATCCATGCATGGTTAATGGAAATTTGGATTGTTTCTACTTTTTGGCTGTTATGAATAATGCTGTTACAAATATTTGAAGACTGATGTGAAAATAGGTTTTCATTTTTGGGGGTTATATACTTAGGAATGGAATTTTTGGGTCATATATGGTGTGATTGAAAAATATGGTGAATGTTGACTTTTTTTTTTTAAACTTTGTTTCAGTAAAAGACACATTGCCATTAATTGCTCCCAAAGCACTCCTCCTTGTCATTCTTGCCACTTTCAAACATACACCCTGTCATTCTTGCCACTTTCTGAAGCAGTTCTGGAATTTTTTTATGAGTGTGTTTAGTTGCACTGTCGTGGCTACCTTGAAGTCCTGAATTGATCAAAATGTTTTCCTCTCTTTTTGACTGTGGAGAAGAGCTGGAGTTCGCACAATCCCAGTTCTGGTGAGGAAGGTGGATGAGGACGTGGAATGTTTTAACATGCCTGCCTTTCTGTTGGATGGTACTTGGCAGCAGCATTCACTGTGTTTTTGATCACACCTCCTAAAGACACAAAAGGGGACTTAGGGAGCTGCTTCAGAAAGTGGCAAGAACAATGGGATAAGTGTTCAAGTTGAGGGGGAGTATTTTGAGGGGGATTAACCTCAGTGTGCCTTTTCTGTAATAATTATTTTTTATTTAAACATTCACAGTTTATAATATTTTGATCACCCCTTGTAATACCTTCATAGTTAACCTTCAGAAGGCAACTTTACTTTGCTTTTTACTTCCTTTGTTTTTTATCTCCTTTGTGACCAAATGAAAAATAGGTAAAAGTAATTCATTCTGCACATTTCTGCTTTTCTCCAAATTTAGCAAATTCAGAAATGCTGGTTAGGTTTAATGTGTATATGTTTTTATTTCTTTTTCTCAGACTTTATACACACATATTGTGACTGATATTAAGAATATAAATGCAAAACACAAGAACAATAAAGTGAACATTGTAAGTACCCTTTTGCCTTTTTATTTTGTTTTGTTTTGTTTTTTGAGATAAGGTCTCACTGTGTAGCCCTGCCTTAGCCTCCTGAGTGCTGGGATTACAGGCATGCGCCACCGTGCTCAACATCCTTTTTTCTTTCTTATTGGTGATGTGGAACCATCAGTGGTACCATTGTCATTAAACCGTCCTTCTGTCTTTTTTTTTTCAGGTACTACAGAATTTCATGTACACCATGCTAAGGGACAGCAATGCAACTGCAGCCAAGATGTCTCTGGATGTGATGATTGAGCTCTACAGAAGGAACATTTGGTAATAGATTCGGGAATCTTTTCTCTTCAGAAGTAGACTTTTTTTTTAATAGATTTTTATTACAATTTATCCAAAATTACACAAACTTAGAGGCAATTACACAAGCTTACAGACTACAATATGTTGTGCCTTTTGCTTATGACAGCGAGCAATGTAAACAACCACATATATGCAGCGTTAAGTGACAACTACATAAAGTTACTGTAGTACCTGGTGTACGTGTCACTGCTTTAAGTTTGGGTTATTAGGTTCTTGTTTTTAGACTATCATTATTCCTCTGGATTCCCATTCCCCTTCCCCTTTGTCCTCTTCTTGTTCCCTTGGACCCTTTGCCTTTTAGCTTGTATCTCACCCCTTGCCTTTTTGTATCCTTTGTTTACCATTTTCCTTTGTTTGTATTTTGCCTCACTCAAATGAGGGATACCATATGGTATTCAAGCTTGCGAATCTGGTTTATTTCGCTCAACATTTTATTTTCCAGGTCCATCCATTTTCCTATAAATGACTCTAGTTGGTCATTCTTTATAGCTGAATAATATTCCATTATGTATAGATACCACATTTTGTTTATCCAGTTATCTATCGATGGGTATACAGGTTGCTTCCAGAATTTAGTTATTACAAATTGTGCTGCTATAAACATTGTTATGCAAGTATCTCTGTAGTATGATGTCTTTAGCTCTTCGGGGAAGATCCCAAGTAGGGGAATGGCTAGGTCATATGGGATTTCTACTTTCAGTCAAGAGATCGGCCAGAGAAATGAACAGATACTTCACAGTGGAAGAAATACAAATGGCCAACAATATATGAAAAAATGTTCAACATCCGTGGCTATTAGAGAAATGCAAATTAAAACAACTCTAAGGTTCCACCTTACCCTAGAAAGAATGGCAATCATTAGGAAGTCAAACAATAACAAATGCTGGCGGGGCTGTGGTGAAAAGGGAACCCTCCTACACTGTTGGTG
Source organism: Hystrix cristata (assembly GCA_004026905.1). Taxonomy (NCBI): domain Eukaryota; kingdom Metazoa; phylum Chordata; class Mammalia; order Rodentia; family Hystricidae; genus Hystrix; species Hystrix cristata. The sequence goes on from PVJO010012420.1 coordinate 7,326, forward strand.
GGAATGCAAACTAGTACAACCATTATGGAAATCAGTATGGAGATTTCTCAAAAAGAAGTAGACTTTTGTAATTAGTGCAGAGCGCATATACAAGTGTATCGTTGTTTGATTTTGCATCCTTTAATGTACCCATCAGAGATTAAGTTGGAAGTAAAAATAACAGGCAGTCCAAGTGACTGTTGACATTGGCTGCCATTTCTTGAGAAGCTATTAGGTCAGGCACTTCACATTACCTCATTCACCCTTCAGAACATGCAGCTTCTCTGGAATTATCTGCATTGTATAGGTGATAAGATGAAAGTAGTGCAAGAGTTTAACTATTAAGAGGCAGAGCTAAAATTCAATCCTAGCTCTGACTCAAAAATCTGTACTCCCAATTCTACTATTCTGGTTTCAAATCAATTCAATTCATGATGTATCTGTAAAATAGGATGTTTCATAAGCTGTTTTTATGGTACAGCATCCCAACTCACATCTTTCGCTTTTCTTACTGATTTTTTTTTCACTATATAAGTAATATTCATTGCAACAGAATACTTGGGGAAAATAGAGGAGTTTTTTTTATCGATTATATATAATCCCACTTCCAGAAGTGATAACTGTTAATATTTTATAGCAGTTTTTCCTGGTCTTTTATTTAATGTGCATTTTTAACTGTGATTGGAATTTTGCTATAGTATGGTTTTTTTCTTAATTAATTGATTTTTTTCCAACTTCCTTGACTAGGTTCTTGTGTCATTAAACATTCTTCACATACTTCATTTTAATGGCTATGAATTTTCTGTCATAAGAGTAGATTAAAATTTAATTAAGTTTTCTACCTGTTGTTAATTAATTTAGTGCTCTGACTTTTAAAATATTAGAATATTAGTATTTATTATATTGTTTATTTTTTGCTTTTACCTGTGCGATGAAATACAGTAGTGTGAAAATTTACCAAAACACTCGTTGTCTTTTCCAGGAATGATGCCAAAACTGTCAATGTTATCACGACTGCGTGCTTCTCCAAGGTCACCAAGGTGAGTGCTGGCCTCCCTTGGGGTGTGTGTGTCTGGGAGGGAAGGTAGAGGAACGATGAGTGTGCCAGAGTGCAAGACATGGACACAGTTCCTGTAGAGTGCTGCTTTGTTGTACTGAGACCAGTTCCCCGAGTCCTCTGTGCTTGAGAAGAGACACACAGAATGGTTGTGACATTTTCTAACACTGTGTAATAAGTGATAGCCATTTATGTTGTTTTCTCCTGTGATTCTTGACCTTATTTCTATTGGGATGGGGCATGGTTAAAAGAAATTTAAGGACTGCATTTGACTTTGTGTTAGAAAGGTTGAGATGCCGCTTTTCTTGCAGGAATGCAGGAATTCTTGACAATCTACTTCAAGAGCAACTATATATATCTTGGGTTTTTTTCTGTTTGTTTTCTCTTTTCTGTGGGGTGGGGGGGATGCTGGGGATCAAACTCGGGGCCTTGCACTTGCTAGGCAAGTGCTCTACACTGAGCTAAATCCCCAACCCCCTGTTTTCTCTTTTGGGTGGGGCATGTTGTTAGGGCTTGTACCCAGGGACTTTCGTGTGCTAAGCATGTACTCTGTCACTGAGTATCCATGTACTCAGATGTACTCCCTGCCTTAAAGATTTTTAAGTTACATACTTATGGGACAAATTACATTATAAAATTTTAATTAAGAAAAAGATAAAAAAAATCTTACCACCTTTGAATTGGTTTCTTCAGATCCTAGTTCACAAGCATGTATAAAGTGTAAACCAAAGTATTGGTCCTTTGTCATGGGCTGGGTTAGGTACCTGACTGCTTTCTGCTTGATCTTTAGATTCTGGTTGCTGCTTTGACATTTTTCCTTGGGCGAGACGAAGATGAGAAAAAGGACAGCGACTCAGAATCTGAGGTTAGTTTAATCACAGAAGCCTCTGAGTTTTATAGTTCCTCATTTCCTTATTGCTCTGAGTGGAAATTGTAAAATCTGTGACTACTCAAGTTAGAAACTTATGTGTTACCTTTGTCCTTTATTGAGTACTGCCCTGTTGAGATTTTTATGGCATTTGAATTTGTTACTTGTGTTCAGAAAGACTGGATAAATAATGAAACATTTGTTTATTCTTAGTTCTGTAGCCACATCTGTGTCTTAATACAGTAAGCCCCTGATTTACGAATGAGTTCTTTTCCAGGAGAATGTTTGTAAGTTAGATTCATTTGTAAATCCAACAAAATGAGTCTTATATACCTTTGACACAAATATACAACATATATTGCTTTGTGCTTTCTAGCAGTCCCCTCCATATCACTGCCGCTCTTCCTCTTGCTTCTGGACAATCTGGGCTCTGACTAAGCACTGGAGTACTGTGCACTATGGCACTGTACAGTAAGCACACAGCAGCACATTGTGACAATGTCTAATTGACACATGAGCTACTTCAGTGGTTTGTTTGCATCTAGGAATGTTCGTAATGCAAAGTCTGTTCATATCTATGAAAGTTTGCAACTCAAATGTTCGTAGAAAAAAAAAATGTTCGTAGGTTGGCAATTTACTGTACATAAAATCAGAATAAAGGGGCTGGGGATTTAGCTCAGTGATTAGAGTGCTTGCCTTGCAAGCACAAGGGCCTGAGTTCGATCCTCGGCACCACAAAAAAAAAAAAAAAAAAAAGGAAAAAATCAGAATAAAAATTACTGCTAACATATTCTTGAGGTAATGTCAACATCATTGACGTTTACAGAAAGGACAGGGAGGGGAGTAATGTCATGGCATCTTTAAAAGGAAAAAAATCGGTCATGAACTTTTCTTAGAGGTATTTAAAAGAAGTCCTAAAAAATCTCCCCCATTTTAGCATTTTGGTAACTAGATCTGGAATATGTGATAAGCATCTTTTAAATAATGTGTGACCAATACATCTTCACTGTAAAAGATTTCGGATACTGTATATAAAATAGACATTTTCTTGACCTTGTGTTATTTCTGCTTCCTAGTTCTTTTCTCCCAGATAACTATTTCATCTCCTGTGCATTTATACATAGATGTGTGTACATAAAACCTTAGTATGTATAGGGTTTTTTGTTTTTGTTTTTTTTTTTGTTTTCTGAGGCAGGGTCTTGCTATGTAGTTTAGGCCTTGAACTCACTGTGGAACTGAGGCTGACCTTGAACTCGTGATAATCCTCCTGCCTCAGCCTCTCAAATTCTGGGATTACAGGTGTGTACCACCACACCTGCCTTGCAGTAGGTTTTAAAAGCTATATGAATAATAAGTATATTCTACAACTTGCTCTTTTGTGTCATTATGTATAGATCGGCCAGTGTATTTAGATCTTAAAGAGTAACTTCCATATGTTTTAGAATATGAATGTATTAGTTTATTTAAACATTCCCCTATTGATAAATACTTCCTTCTGTTTTCTTTTAATAAAAACAAAGTTCATCTGTCTGTATATCATACTGAAGTAAAACCAAAAGCAGAATATAAATACAAAGATCAATGCTGCCATGGAACTTTTTGTCAGTGCTTGTTTTTGCAGACATAAGTGTGTATCTTGTACTTTATTTTGAAAGCTGTGTTCATTTTTTTAAACAGTACTAGGGATTAAGCCTAGAGCTCGCTAGTTAAGATCTCTACCACTGAGCTAGTCTCCAGCCCTTTTTCTGTTTTATTTTGAGGTCACGGTTCCTGAGTTGATCAGTCTGGCCTTGAATTTAGAATCCTTCTACTTCAGGCTCCAGAGTACCTAGAATTATAGGTGTGCACCACAGGCTGAAAGTTGTATTTACTTTTAATAGATGTGTGCAAAGAGTACAGAGCCAAAAAGTGGTTGAAAGGATTACACATTGCTTCTATGCAGATTGTCCTTATTTTCAGTTTTACAGAGTGGTTTCTTCTTCAGGATGAAGGACCCACGGCAAGAGACCTGCTAGTGCAATATGCCACAGGGAAGAAGAGCTCCAAAAATAAGAAGAAGTTGGAAAAGGCAATGAAAGTGCTCAAGGTGAGATTTGGGAAGTGAGGTAGGAGTCATCAGAATGTGGAATATATAGATTTTGTCCAGAACTTTTAAGGTTTTGAAGTCAAGAAATAGCATTTTTTTTTAAATTAAGAAATAGATGATGAATGATTCTGTTCTTTTTTTGAGGAGGGGATCGAACTTGGGGCCTTGTGCTTGCCAGGCAAGCACTCTAATCACTGAACTAAATCCCCAGAGATTCTCTTCTTTTTTGTGGTATTGGGGATTGAACCCAGAGCTTTCACACAGAGCTACATCTCCAGCTCTCTTTATTTTTTATTTGTGAAAGGGTCTTGCCAAGTCTTGTTAAGTTGCCCAGGCTTGACTGGAACTTGCAATCCTCCTGCCTCAGCCTCCCAGAGTGCTGGTTTTATGGGTGTGTGCTACCACACCTGACTGTGGTGAATTTTTATTTTAGATTAAATTCATTTTCACTTGTTCTGATCAAAGTGAATTCCATTAGAGTAAGTTTGCTAGACATGTCTTCTCAGGAGTACAGAAGTAAAATACATTTGATATTTCTTAGTGATTATTCTGAAAATTATGACTTTTGTCACCTGTGTTTATTTCCAAAATCCTTTAAAAATCTTACAGGTAAAAAAAAAAAATCTTACAGGTGCTAATGGCTTGAACGTTCTCAAGATTTAATCTTAAAAGGCAAAAACCGTCTTTGGTTCTCAGTTGATGTTTTTAGTCAAGGATTTTTTTCTTTTTAAATAGTGTAATGTGCTTGATAACAGCCTTGAGCACATTAGCACGTTACATTCCGAAGGCAGCATCACTGTAATTCAGAGTGGAAAGTGTTTTCTCCCCCTCTCTTTCAGAAGCAAAAGAAGAAGAAAAAGCCAGAGGTGTTTAACTTTTCAGCTATTCACTTGATCCATGACCCCCAAGGTACATCGTGACTTCTCAAGTTCATTGTTGACTTTATTGTTGCCTATTTTGTTTCCTGCTTGCAAGATGTGCAGGGGTACAAGACCGTTGTCACTTGATAGATAATAAATGCTTAGTTGTGACATGGAAGATTATATTGACAAGCAGTGATCCCTAATCTTTAGCGGAAGAATAAGAACAGGTCTCTCTGAGATTCGTGGCTTTAACAGCACTAGTTCTCAAGTGAGGCCATGAGTTAGAATTACCTGGAGAATTCATAAACCTGTGCTGATGCCTGGGCCCTGTTCACCTCAGAGACTGTGATTTAGATGACGCAGGGCTCGGCTGGAGGCCGGGGTTCTGGACGCTCTGCGTGCGCTCGTGTGTGGTGACACTTGCTCTAGGTCGGTGTCTCTGAAACCCGAGTGTGTGTACAAACCCGCCTTTCCCAGCAGCCCCAGGTAGACGGGCTGCTGCTGGTTCGTAGGCCACACTGTGGGAATCCAGGCTCTGGAGAGCTGTTGAGTGGAGTGCTTGTCATGGTCACTCTGGGTCGATGCTAACACCCTTCAGGTGCACACTGGGCACCATTGCACATACGCTCACCATTGCTCGGTCTTCACTGACTTAACTCCTCCCTTCCCAGCCCCGTAAGATAATGTGTAGACTGCGGGCCCACAGTGAGCTTCTTTGCTCCTCTTATTTCCAGATTTTGCAGAAAAACTCCTAAAGCAGCTGGAGAGCTCTAAAGAGAGGTTTGAAGTGAAGATGATGCTTATGAACCTCATCTCCAGATTGGTGGGAATCCACGAGGTTTGAAGTGCATTATGTTCTCTTGGTGAATGTTAGACATACTCCCCGTAAAGGGAAGCCATTAGATAAAGCATAGCTTACTTCTAACTCCCAGGCCCTTTGTACTCATACAGTTAACAGCAGTCTTTCATTTGCAATAGCTGTCTCCATCACTTTGTTTTCTTTCCTGTGAGTACAGATTTTAGTTCACACATTCAGTTTAATAACTATTTTGTATTTTATTTTTGTACGTTCTTTCTATTCATTTCATGTATACATTTTCCTGGGCCGATATAACCCATGTATTTTTATTGTTTATTACTACATTTCAGTTTAACGTTATATGGCTTTCCCACTTTGCAGACACCTCTCATAGGAAATTGTCACATTTGTAAAGCGCCAGTCCATGGTTATTTATTTTATATTAAAATTCATTGTCAGCGCTCTTTGGTGGTGTATATGTATATATGGTGTATCCATGTGGGAGCTTCACACCGACTCTCACACGACCTTCCTAAAGGTGCCCATAAATTTAGGCCATAAGAAATAACTTCGAGGTTGTTCCCTGTCTGATCTCATGACTGGTATGCATTATTGAATATGTTGCTTTCCTTAAAATTTTTTAAATAAAAAAATCAGATGGCACTGGGATAATAGGTCATTGGTAGAGTGCCTGATTAGCAGGCACAAGGCCCTGGGTTCCATCTCCAGTAATTCTGCACCCCCCAATTAGGAAAAGTAAAAGAACTTGTTTATTGGAAATCAAACACTATAGCTGTATATCAAGTTAAAAATGAGGGGTTGGGGATTTAGCTCAGTGGTCAAATGCTAGCTTAGCAAGCACAAGGCCCGAAGTTTGATCACCAGCACCCCCTCCCCACCAAAAATACGAAAGCACATAAGTGAAAGTGCTCATTCCCTCTCCCTCAGAAAAGCCTGTCTATTCTCCTGAGTACATTGCTTTCTCCAGGGGCTAGAGTCCCAGAGTTGGATCACCCCCAATTCCTGTAACATTTGTATAGTGATTTCATGTCAGACCTGAATTGGAGCTGTATAGGAAAGCAAAAGTGATTTGTGATTTAAGCATGGCTATCTAAGTACACTGCAGAGTGCTACTGTTTTCTCTCTAAAGTACTGAGTGCAGCCAGGCATGGTGGCACACGCCTGTAATCCCAGCACTTGGGAGGCAGAGGCAGGAGAATTGCCGTGAGTTCGAGGCCAGCCTGGGCTACATAGTGAGCTCAAGGCAAGCCTGAACTATATAGTGAGACCCTGTCAGAAATAAAAATAAAAAAATAAAATACTGAATGCAGAGTGATTCCTCCAATGTGGTTAGATAGTGGGTTAAATTAAAGATCAGTACTGTGGGCTTTTTGATGATTAAATTACATTAGTGCTTTTTAGCTTTGAATTTCTATTTTGTCCTTTGCTTGGAACTCTAATATCAATGCTGTTCCTTTTTGTAAAACACTGGAACATCAGTTCTGTAGCCACACCAGTTTTAAAAGTAGAATGTTATATTTTGGTTGCCTTTATCTTCCTTGGCTGAGTTGGTGTACACTTTCTTCCTCCTTTACGTGGTGAAGGTAGCATCTCTCTCAGTTGAGAGTTCTCTTCCTTGGTTGCTAGAACATATTGAATCATCCTGGGGTGTGATTGGTTATTGAGACAAAACAAAAGTAAAAAATCAACCTCAAATGAGTTAATCTTGGTGATATAGTAGCATTATGGGAAAATGAAGTTGTGTTTCAGTTAGATAAATACTAAAGTCAGTGCATTCTTCTCTTCACAGCTTTTTCTCTTCAATTTCTACCCCTTTCTCCAAAGGTTTCTGCAGCCCCACCAGAGAGGTAACCTGCCCACTTACTGTGTCCCCTTGGGGCCTTAGCATTAGAATGACTGTTTGAAGTCTTTCATTCTGGAATCATCGAAGACAGTTAAGAGTGAAGTATACTGTATGTTTTATAGCAGAGAAGGGAAAAAAAAAGCTCTTAGGTTTTCTTTCTTGAGTCTGCAATGGGTTAGTTGTTCTGCTCATCAACTATAATAAACAATATTTTAGTAAACAAAAGATCAGTTTCTAAAAGCAAGTCATTTCATAGTGCGATAAAATGCTCATGTTAAGAATTCTAAAAGTTTTATCTTTTACCAGACTTTGTAATAATAGATAACAGGATTTTATCTTATGTCTCTCATTCCCCTTTTATGCATTATTATTTAAAACAACATAAAGGAGGAAAGAAGAGATGTTTATTTTCTTTGAATTTGGGCTAAGACAGCAAGGAAATGAACATTTATTGAGGATCTAACATGAGCCAAAGCACTGTGCAAAATGCTTTCCATACTTTATCTCATCTGATCTTCAGATCGATCCTGCAAGGTGTCGATAGAAGAAATATGACCAGTTGCAAGTCAAGAAGTGCCTCATTTTTTCCTTTCTCCAGGGCCCTTGTTCCTTGCATTAACTATGCTGGCCCTTTGAAGAGAGAGTAGGCGTGTATGTGTATGTTTGTATATTTTCAGCTGTCCAGCATGTATTTATTTAGTGGTTTCTGTGCTGGCCATTGCATTAGACACTAAGAATTACATACTGACCATGAGGTCCTTACCCTCATGGATACTGCGTTCTAGAGAAAGACAAAGACAGTGCTGCATATAGTGTGTTCAGGTAAAGCTGTTTTGAAGAGAATGAAAGCAGAGTAAGAACAACAAGGAGTGCGGGGGCAGGTTCCATTTTCAGGAAAGACTTTTCGATGAGGCAGCCCTTGAGCAGGGACCTGAAGGAGGCAAGGGGTGTGCTGTGCCTGTGGCTGGGAGTTGGGTATTCAGGAGGACTCGGGGCAATGGCATGAAAGCTGGAACTTGTTGCCATGTGGCTGTAGTCCTGAGCACCAGTGACACCGTGATCCTTCTCACCTTTTGTGTTTGCAGAAGTAACAAAGATCCTTCTATATGCGGCACAAGCCTCTCATCACCTTGTACCCCCGGAGGTGAGCGCTCTCAGCCTGATTTCTGGATCTGCATGTGTAGGGCAGTGCCAGCTGTCCATTTGTCGGGTCTGTCAGTTCTTCCCAAAAGGGTTATTTCCCTTCTGCTCTCCCTTTCGAGTGAGCAGAGGAGACATGAGTTCTTGGGAGCTATGCAAGAAGCTCAGCTGTACAGCTCACAGGAAGTGAAGTTTTTTTTGGATAGGTTAATACTGATTTTGTTTCATA
>PVJO010012420.1:16310-55649 GCA_004026905.1 Hystrix cristata
AATTTTGTTTTTTTTTTTTTTTTTTTTTTTTTTTTAGCAATTTGGTTTCTAACTAGTTTTACTCTTGTAAGTGAAGATTGGCAACCTAAATGTTTTTTGCTTATCTCTCACCCTGAACGTAAGTCTTACCCAGAAGTTAATGGTTTATTATTGAATCACTCTAATTTTAGGGTAGCTCAGTGGCTTTTTGGACAACTTTTTTATTAGTACATGTTTGAAGTACATAATAATTGCATTTATCATAGGAAGTCGGTACATATACATGGTGCTTTTGATTAAGCACTGGTTTAAGGATTGTCTGTACCATCCTGATAACTAAGTGATATGTTGGACAGTTACTTTTTATCTCCATTAGAAAATATTGCTGGGGTAGCAGCTCCCTGCAGACCTTTAGTCTTTCTTATTTGACCTGGTCTCTTCTTTCCTTAGGCCTGGAGGGCAAGGCTGCCATGACTTAGTTGAAGGATACTGTTCCTTATTACACTAGCATAGGAAGGACAGTAACTGGAATAAAAGGCCTTAGGGCTCCACCCTCATGTTTTCTACTGTGCTGCAGTTTTAGAGATCTAAGTCGCATAAAATCCAACTTATAGTCCTTTTAATTTCATTTCTTAGGAAAATTTTCTTAGGTTAAACTGCATGAAGTTGCTTTATTTTTAATTCATTTTTCCTTTTCTAGTATCAATGCTATAAAAGAGATAACAGCTCGATGTCCTCTAGCCATGACTGAGGAACTTCTCCAAGACCTGGCTCAATATAAGACCCACAAAGATAAGAGTAAGTTGTATATGGCTCTCCATAGGCCAAACAGTACAGTGTGACTCATTTTTATCTTACTGTACTCTTTGCTCCAGGATTTCTAATTAGAGGTATTGTTTTATAGATGTAACGATGTCTGCTAGAACTTTGATTCAGCTCTTCCGGACCCTGAATCCTCAGATGTTACAGAAGAAATTCCGGGTAGGTGAAGCCTGCTGATATTGAGCTAAAGGTTTTGATCTCAGAATGTGAGAGTAACTTTCTGTAATTTGAATTTTAATATTTGTGATGTTTTCCTTGTAAGTACTGATAGTGCTTGTATTAGTTACTTTCCCTCATTACTGAGACAAAATACCCAACACCCAAAGTTAAGGGAGGAAAGGTTTATTTGGCTCACAGTTTGTAGAGGTTTCAGTCCATAATCAGCTGGCTCCAAGGCAGGGCAGCTTGGCAGACAGGGAGAAGGCAGCAAGGTAAGCAGGGAGCCTTAGCAGCTTCTTCCTGTGCCTTATATTTTATTCAGGCTGCCAGAATTAGGGTGGTGCCAAACCAATCAGTAGATTGATTTAGTAATCACACACCCTTAATCCCAGCATCATGCACTCTAGATCCAGCCACCTCTTACCACATGAGTGCTTATGGTTTTATTTATGTTTACAATACAACTGACTGAATACTATGGGCTTACATATTTGCTAGTCAGAATGTGTTCTTTGACCATGACTGAGTCTTAACTGACAGCTGATTAAAGTTGAAAGCTTTGGACACTAGACTCTCAGAGTTCAGTCAGTAGCTGATGCTGGTATTGAACAGGTCCCTCCTCAGCCAGGTACCACCTCTTTCAAGGAACGAGGAATGTGTGCATATAACAGAAAGACGGATGGTACTTTGGAGACCTAAAAATTCAGAGCAGTTTTCTTTAATAACTGGCAGTATCTTAATTTGGACTAGAAGAGGGTGAGAAAATGGTGGGCTTCATTCTGGCCAGGGTATTTACTTTGTCCTGAGACATAAGCAAACTTGTCATTTGGTTACCTCCATTTTTTACAGTATTCCCTTCTAAATTCGTAATCTTGCCTCCTACCTTTTATGATTCATGTTTTGCAATCTGAGCAGCTTATTCCAATTTCTTCTCCTTTAGGGCAAACCTACAGAAGCTTCTGTAGAGGCAAGAATACAAGAATATGGTGAATTAGATGCTAAAGATTATATTCCAGGAGCAGAGGTTCTGGAAATTGAGAAAGAAGAGGATGCTGAAAATGATGAAGGTTCATCTTCCTCTCTCCCTCCCTCCTCTCCTTCCCTTCCTTTTTCCTTTCCTCCTTCTTTCCCTCTCTCCCTGGTGCTGGGGATGAACCCAGGACCCTGTGTATGCTCACATGCTCCTTGAGCTGCCCACCAGTGACCTACACTCCCATCCCTGAAAGTTCATTTTTGTTTCATCATAATTCGGGCCAAAATCACATGGCAAGAAGGGAGACTAGAGAGAGAGTTGAGGACCCTATCATGAGTGTTTGTATATATGCCAGACCAAAGAGCTGGTTCACTATGGGGCATGGGAAGCCGCCTTTCCGGGTGTCTACATGGTTCTTTCACATCCAGAATGTTCTACCTCAGTTCTCTGAATAATGGAAGCCAGTTTCTTATACACGCATAAGTATATTTAGACAAGTCATCAGATACTTGCTATATATCCAAGATAAACATTCAAGGACAGTTGTGATAGATACAGTTCAGTGAAAAGAGTGTGGACTCCAGAGTCAGGCATGATTTGAATGATTTCAGTGCAAGCTGCATTTTCTCATTGTGGGACTTTGCTCCGATGGATACGTGGTCAGTGCCTAATTCCCACTTTTTAAATAAACTAAACTGATGTGGCTCATTTAACAACACAAATTCTGCTCAGTTCCTGGCCAGTGGAAGATCTGTTCAAGGTTCATTGCCTTTTCCATTGCCTGATTTCCCTCATCTGACTCTAAGTACTCGACATGAAGTGGCAGTTATTTCAGCAAGTTCTTTCTCACACAGATGGCTGGGAAAGTACCAGTCTCAGTGAAGAGGAGGAGGCCGATGGTGAATGGGTCGATGTGCACCACTCTTCTGATGAAGAGCAGCAAGAGATCGTAAGCCTTAAAATTTCCGTACAAGTGCATCCCTCTGATCTGTATGAAGACTTGGTTTGTGCTGGGCCTTGTTGGAGACCAGCACTTTTGCGGCCCTGCTCCCCCAGAGCGGAAGGCCTGAGCCCATGTGTGTGCTCTCCAGGCCCAGAAGCTGAGTGGCATGGCCACGGAGGAGCGGAGGGCCAAGGCCGCAGCTGTCAGCACCAGTCGGGTCCTGACTCAGGAGGACTTCCAGAAAATCCGCATGGCCCAGATGAGGAAAGAGCTGGACGCTGCCCCTAGGAAAGCCCAGAAGAGGAAATACATTGAAATAGACAGTGATGAGGAGCCCAGGTAAGGGGCACGAGTCGTCAGTCTGCTTGCCTGGTAATGGAAGCATCAGGGAAAGGAGTTCTGCTCTTACATACCTTTTATCTTTCTCTCACTCCAGGGGTGAATTACTGTCTCTTCGAGACATTGAGCACCTTCATAAGAAGCCTAAGTCTGACAAGGAGACGCGACTAGCAACTGCAATGGTGAGTGAGGCAAATAAAACGAAATATAATCCAGAATTTGAAGAGCCATTGAATAGTTTTTTTGGTCTTTGTTTTTTGTTTTTGGTGGCACTGGGGATTGAACCCAGGACCCTTGCACTGTGCTGCATCCCCAGCTCTTTTTTTAAAATTATTTTTATTTTGAGACAGCGTCTTCCTAAGTTCCAGAGTTACCCAGGCTGGAATAGTGGGATAGACCTTGTAATCCATCTGCCTTAGCCTGCCAGAGTGCTTTGATTACAGGCATGCACTACCACATCTGGCTTAGAGTGGCATTTTTGTAATGTTTTAAATAAAGATGTAATTAATGTAGAATAAAATGCATAGGTATTAACTGTTAAATGAATTTTGACAGCAGTATATGGCCATGTAACCACCATGCCAAACAAAACATAAAGCACAGGAAGGCTGTTTTCCATGTTCATGGTATCAGGAGGTTAGTACATTTTCACAGCTAATAGGAAAACAGTCAAGTTTACGATGATCACTGAAAAGCTGGAACCAGTTAGTATTGGCCCCTGGCTCACACTGGGCCCATTCGTGCTGTGTCCTGCCTGCATTTCCAGCCTCATTTCCCCCAGCTGTGTTAGGCACCATCCCACACTAGTTCCTCCTTACTTTGCATTCCATTTGTATGAAACTTATTGAGATGAGCTCAGAAACGCACGTTCTTCCTCCTCCACACCTTGGCATACACCGCACCATACTATCTCCTGCAGATGTCTCACCTTGCCCCTCCCTGTCGTGAATGCCTTCATCTGCAAAAAGCAGCTTGCTTGGCTCCCTTTCTGTGAGCGTCCTCTCACTGTACCAGGCTGGGTTATGACCTTTCCTTCCACTGAGCTCCCCTTTCCTTTCCTCTCTGCCTCCTTCCCTCTCTCTTTCTTTCCTTCTTTTCTGAGATGAGGGTCTCACTTTGTAGCTCAGACTGGTCTTGAACTCACAGTCCTCCTGCCTCAGTCTCCCAAGTACCGATCTCCTATGGAGCTCCTCCCCCTCCTGCATTACAGTACTTCATGCCCTGTCTCCATTGCATGCAGTAGAGTGCCTGCCACAGAGGTTGCATTTATATTGATCAGATAACTTGGAAAGTGTGTCCTTTAAGGAAACACAGTACCTGAGGATTTAGTTCAGTGGTTAGAGTGCTTGCCTATCAAGTGTAAGGCCCTGAGTTTGATCCTTGGCACCAAAAAAAAAGAAAAAACATGAATCTTTTTGTGCCGGTAGGCTGGAAGGACAGACCGAAAGGAATTTGTGAGGAAGAAAACAAAAATGAATCCATTTTCCAGTTCCACAAATAAAGAGAAGAAAAAACAGAAGAACTTTATGATGATGCGATACAGCCAGAATGTCCGGTCCAAAACCAAGCGATCCTTCCGAGAAAAGCAGGTTAGTGTGACTTGCAGCCAGGGTTCCAGGAACAGATCGGGAGTCGCAGAAGTGCTTTACAGTTGAGCCTTGTGAAGACCACGTACTTGGGGTTCATGGGAGCAGAGCTGGAGAGCACTGTGAAACGAGGAGCCACGAGGGCGGGTAGATCCCTGACCTGAACTGGTTGGGGCACAATTATGTTACCTCAGGGAGTCACCCCATTTTTCTCCTAAGTAAAGGGAAGCCAGCTAGGTCCTTTCACATGTTAAAATTCTCTGTCATTTGATCAGTGAGATTAACTAATATTAACAGTTTTCTGCCTGGTACTTTTCTAAAAGTAATCAGTTTGCGTGATCGTAGCTCACAAACAGTGTCAGGGAAGTAGTGCGAGACAAAGTTCAGTTGTTGGCATAATCCTTCCCATACATGCCCTCTGCAAACAGCTGTGATGTTAATAGACCTTTGGGATTTCGTTTTGTCCATTCGTGGCCTTTGAATGGTGACCTCATGCCACTCTGGTGGTTTTGTTTATTTCATTATTTCATTGTAGAAAACTAAATTGATCTGTTTATCTCCCTTCTGGGAGTGCACGAGAGAATCCAAAGGTCACTGTGAGGGATTTCCAGGAAATCAGCTCCATGCTGACCCAGTCCTGCATTCTGAAGCAGTGTCCCTAAACAGCTGGTCGAGGGCAAGCCTGCAGGAGGGGTGACTCCTGCCCAGGGCAGCACCATGTCTGTGTGGGTGCCAGCTCAGGGTTTTGTAATCTCATCTGTGTTCAACATACTGTGTAAATTATAAAGCAACACCATTCTTAAGAAAAGCTGAAGTTGGGGCTGGAGTTTTAGCTCAGGGGTAGAACGTTTGCCTAGCAAGTGCAAGGTCTTGAGTTGTAGCCCCAGGACGCCACCCCCCCAAAAAAGGAAAAGCCAAAGTATTCTTAATTTTGCCATATAATTGACTTTACTTAAATCCATTAATCTATCCTTCAGTCTTTAATGACATTTTAATAACCAAGACCTTGTATGTGACCTTGCTACATTTTACTTAAGGGTGTTCCTCTGGCCCCTACTTTTTGTATGGCTTTTTTGTCATGATGGAGAAACCCTGCTTCATTCCTTGTCAGCGCCTCATAAAACATCTCTCTGGAAGATTAAAGTTTGTTTGTTTGTTTTTTAGTACCAGAGATTGAACCCAGGGCCTTTGCACTAAGCTGCATTTTGGCCCTTTTTTAAATTTTGAGACAGGGTCTTGCTAAGTTGCCCAGACTGGCTTGAACTTGTAATCTGCCTGCCTCACCCTTTCAGAGTACTGGGATTACAGACTTGTATCACCATGTCAGGCTGATAAAATTATTTTTAAATAATATTTAATGCAGTATAGCCAAATAGTATCATCCTAACATATAGTCAATATAAATATTGTTCATGAGATATTTTACATTGTTGTTTTTGAGCTAATTGAAATCCAGCATCTATTTTACACCACAGCATGCCTCAATTTGAACTAGCCACCTTTCATGCTAATCTCTCCATCATTCAGATTGTGGTATATGTGCTGCCAAAGCAAGCACAGCCACGTTTCCAAATGCTCCATAGCCACGTGTAGTTAGTGGCTGCCTTAATGAACAGCACAACTCCACAGCATCCTTCAAAGTGCCCCATGACCCTATGGGCTTTCGGGGAAAGAAGCATCACACTTTGCATCTCTTCTGCCCTTTGGTGATATTTGACTGTCTGTAATAACAGGATCTTATGTGGCTGGAAGAAGAGGTGACTTTGGATGACTAGGAGAGGACAGAAAAGCATATAACAGAGGAGGAAAGGATCTTGCACTAGAGCATTTAGGAAGATGCAGGAAGAGGAAGGAGAATATACCTGTGTCTTATGTGCAGTTGGTGGCATTTGAAGGGGGAAGGGCACAGCAAAGTGTGAGAATGGCTTGTTCTTTGTTACACAGTTTAACAAGCAGAATTAAATCCATTATCACCAACGTTAGCTAAGATACGTAGTTCTTACCATGTGGCCTGATGATTCCCGAGTGTTCCATTAACTTGTTCAATCAGTATGCAACAGGAGGTACTATGAGTAAAGCACTTAACACAGATGAAAATAAGACACTGATGAAACTAATACTTCTTTAACCAAATTAGGTTAAAATGAATTTGTTGACTTACACCTTAAGTATTGTTAACTATTCTGCCTATCCTACAAAGACAACCAAGGCCCAGGCATAAGCTAAAGAAAAGGAATCAATAATTTAAGTCGTAAAAGCCAAAAGGGTTGGACATGTAGACCCAGGCAATTTCCACCCAAAAATGTATTTTAACAAAGCAAAAAATCTTGACAAATACCTTACTAAGATTCAGAAGCTAGAGATTTGTAAGGGTAAGATAGTGCTTGAGAATTAATGGAATAGTATTCATCATACACTTAAGATTGTCCATTGGCCTTGGTTACTCCCCACCCCTTTCATTAGTTTAGGTTTCTTCTTGATAATTTTATTCTGATTATTTTGGGGAGAAAAATGAAAAATTTTTAAGTGATCTTTATTGTCATATTTAAATGGTCTTTACTGTCATAAGTAAACTATATATGATTTTGGAAAAGATAATCAGGAAGAAAGATCTGCTTTCTTGCTGGTTTTGATTTAGACACTGCGTCCCATCCACAACTCCCAAGTCGTATAGAATGGAGATGTACCGGGTATTTTCCCTGGTGGCAGATGATGCTCTTTATTTATAAGGGATGTTGTAGGTTCACTTCAAACACTGGTCCCTAAATCATCTTTTTCTCCAGATCTTAAATTCTTCACCTTCAAATTCTACCCTGTGAATGGTTAGAGAAAGACTAGAGGAGATTAAAGCCTGGATTGAGTCTCATGAGAATGCATAATTCACTGTTTTATCTTGCATACTTCCACATAAAACACACAAGTTAAAAATTAAAAGCCTTTATTAGCTAAAATAAGTATTTTATCTTGAGCCCCAACTCTGAGTTTTGACTTCAAAGTTAGTATCTTCATATCTGAGCCATTGTAAGGATGTTAACATTTATTTATTGTAATTTTTTTTTTTTAGTTCATTTACTACAGTAAACAAGCATTTGGAAATCAGCATATAAGGGAACATTTTCCTGTGCTTCAGATGGTGTACCGTAGGGGTTATCTTAAGTCTGCCCAGATGCCAAATGCCATATAAACATCTGTAAATGGTCTGTACATATGTGCCCTATTTAGTGGAGTATATGCAATCTTAGAAAAGTATTGTGAAAAGATCCGCTGTTTTGTTGGTTTTAATTCTGACAGTGTCCCACCCACAACTTCAGAATACTAAGAGCGACAGAGACCAGAGTGGCACCGTATGTTCTCCCTGGAGGTGGGTGACGCGCTGGTCCCTGCATCCTGCAGCTGCTGTCTGGAGCTCTGTGCCTGTGAGCTGGGACAGCAGTCAGGAGCGCTGCATGTTTCCTGGTAGAGTGGTGACCTCCACCCTGGATGACCATGTGATCTTTAGGGAGTGTTTCACTATTTCTAGTTTTTTAGGATGGTTTATTGACTTACTGATTCCTTTTGTGGTAAGCTTATTTATAACCAAATTAGTACAAGGGTACTTAAGAGTTGTCATATTTAAATGCTTTTTGTTTTTCTTATCTTCCAGCTGGCGCTAAGAGATGCACTTTTGAAAAAGAGGAAGAGAATGAAGTAACTTCCAAGCAAGTTTTCCATTCCAAAGAGAATGCTAAATTCATGCATTTAGGGCTGGGGATTTAGCTCAGTGGTTAAAGTGCTTGCCTTGCAAGCACAAGGACCCGAGTTCAATCCCCAGCACCAAAAAAAAAAAAAAAAAAAAAAAAATCATGCATTTGAAAATCAGTAAATGTAGGATGTTTGTTTACATTAAAAAGTCCCCTACTATACTGTGAAAACCATAGTATACCTGGTAGCAGTTTGGTGTATTTAATTTGGGATGGATAAAGGTGGTAATGTTTGAAATGTAACTAGTAGTATAAAATCATTTTATTTTAATATTCATGTATTTTAACATTGAGTGCCTACTAATTGTCACTGTAGATAAGAAATTGAATGAGCCATAACCCCTTCCTTCCCTCAAAGCATTCATGGGCGGGTGTATATATGTGTGTTCACAGGGCAGTGTAAATAGTTCTGTGGTGGAGACAAATCCACCTGGGGTTCATACCAGAGCACTGAGGCCTTACAACTAACTCTACAAGGATGGGAGTTAGACATTCGTTTAAAACAGGACCATGTTACAAGAGTAAGAGGTTCTTACTTGTAAATAGGCTTACCTGCTGAGAACAGGTCCCCGCTGTACAGATTTTGCATAGATAATTTAGCTCTTTTAATCCAGATGATTTCTGTATTTTTTTTCAATGCTATGTAAATGCTTTTTCAGTAAGACTTCACTTTTAAAATTCCCTAAGTATAAATAGTAATTTCAAAATGTCTTTAGTTCATTATTTGAACTGCCTACTTTTTACATTGGTTTCCTCAGCCTCCCTTTGTGTGTCCATTCCTCAATAAAGGTTTCTGAAGTCCCATTGTTCCTCTTGGGTGTGTGCGATGGTGTGTGGTGTTTAGCAGGCATGCTTGAGTGGATTTCAGGGGATTTTCTCTCTGCCTTGTAGGTTGTTGCATTTAGAAGTAATTTGATGCTTTTTGACCCAGATTTCTTAATCTTTTGATGGATGAAAAAAATGTTTCTTCAAATTAAAGGGCAGCTTTTTGTGCCTCAGAATTAGAAAACAGCTTCTAAAATTACTTTTCTTGTTTCCTTTGCATTTTCTTCTGTTCACTTTGAGTTCAATTTCAGTTTTATTTAAATGAAATTTTGTTGACATTCTGCCCAAACGCCCCCACATTACTATTAGGGGCTTTGCTGTGTGTATTGTGATAGTGCTTGAAAGTTTCACTCTTTGCCTTCATTTTTCCACTTCACTTAGATGCCAAGACACCAAAGTCCTTAGTTCCTCTTTTTTTTTTAAACCTCCAGTACCAAGGAAGGAACCCAGGGCTTTCGCACTGAGCTGCAGCCCCTTCTTTTTTAATTTTTTATTTTGAGACAAGCTCTCACTAAGTCACTCAGGCTGAGCTTGAACTTGTGATCCTCTGTGTCAGCCTTCTATAGTCTCTTATTTCTAATTCCTTTTATGGTTTAATAAATCTTGAGAGTTTTTCTGTTAGTTTGAAGATCAGATTCTCACAGGTTGAGTGAAACCAACAAAGGTTGAGTGATATTATAGGGTGACTTCAGCCTTGAAGAAATCATCAGTATCTGAACTTGAATTTTTCAGTCTTAGATTTTCATCAGCACCAAGAATAGGGCCAGTTCAGAGATAAACTCACGATGTATAAAAGTGGTATGTGGTCTATGAATCCAGAATGCTGATATATTGTGTATGTAATCTTGCCAGAAATTGTGTATGTAACTTACCTACACAGAAATTATATATGTAAACTTGCCAGTAATCTGCTAGTAAATAAGCTCCTTGTGAGGCAGAGATTTTTAATCTGTTCTCTGCTGTATTCCCAGTGCTAGTGCAGCATCTAATCCAGGGTACTGGGGGGGGGCCCTCTGGAAATGTTTGGTCACGTGACTTAATCCATTACGATTTGTCTGTAAATGTTGTACCACCTACCTCACTGGTTGTTTTGAGAATTAATGTTTTTTGTAGGAGTTTTTGTTGATGTTGTTTTGTTCGTTTCTTTTTTTGTTTGTTTTGAGGTAGAGGTTTATTAAGTAGCCCAAGCTGGCCTAGAATTCCTGACAATACTCCTGCCTCAGCCTCCTGAGTGCTGGGATTACAGGTATGTGCCATCATGCCTGGCTAAGAATGTTTATAATCACTTAGCATATCATCTGCCACAAAGTAAGCATTCAGCAAACTTCTCATCAAATATTTGATATCTGTTATGTTATTTTTTTTTTCTTAATTTACTTGAAAGGAGGCAGCAAGTACTGTTACTACAAATAATTTCTTTTAGCCCTCAAATCCCACTTTTGGGCACATAGTTTGAACTCCCCCAGTGTGTGCTGAGTGCTTGCCATGTGCCGAGCCTCCCCAGATGTCATGTGGGTCGCAGAGGCAAAGGCCTGTGGCACAGGCAGCTTAGAGAATGCTCGGAAGGGCAGAGCCACCCAGAGGAGCAGCGCGTGTGCTGATGCTGAGCATCGCCTTGTGTGCCGTAAATAGACAGGATTTTTGTCAGTTTGAAAAAAAAAAAAAGCTAGGGATGTAGCTCAGTGGTAGAACTTGCCTACCATGTGGAAGGCCTGGGTTCAATCCCCAGAACTGTAAAAAAAAAGAAAAGGACTTGGAAAGGCACAGCAGAGAGCTAGGTGCATCCTAAGGAAGGAACAGTTCAGCTGCCACAGGAGGGAAACGTTTCCTGCAAACCGACGCTTACGACGGGCAGGACAACAGTAGGAAATACATTCCTGAATTGAGTTACGGCTTAGAAGTTGGTACAGTTTTTAAAGGTTATGGTTAATATACATTTTGTTTTTAATTTTCATATTCTAATTCTTTGACAGTTTGTAACTTACATTACATTGCACGTCTATTTTAAAATGTTTAACGAGAATATTCTTTAAACTATTTTAAAATAACACATTTAAAAATTTATTTATTTGTAGTTCTACCAAGCAACATCCTTTCATTTATTGCTTACATGTGTTTGGAATATACTATCTGAGATTCAAGGCAGATCTTGAATAAGAAGGTAGGGCAATGGTCTGGAACATTTTCTTTTACAGGGTCAAGTCTCTGGAAATAACTTCCCTCTCCTAGTGTAGTCTTTGGTCTGTACTTGTATAAAAATGCAAAAAAAAGCAAAGAGTGCAGCTAATTCTCTGTTATTTAAATAGGGTCAGCTTATATTTGTACAGGGCACTTTTTATGCAGTTGTCTTATTTCTTTCTGTGTATTCTTATGTGTTGTTATTCTGATTTGAACATAGAAATGGTGAAATAAAGTATGGTATATTCACACAGTGGATTATTATGCAGCCGTTAAAATGTTTGCAGTGGGAGGCAGGTGTAATCTCAGCATTCTGGGAGGCTGAGGCATTTGACAAGTTTGAGCCCAGCCTGGGCAGTTTAGCTACTTGGTGAGACTCTCTCTCAGAATTGAAAAAGGGAGCCAGGAATGTTGATGCATGGCTGTAATCTCAGCACTCAAGAAGCTGAGGCAGGAGAATTGTGAGTTCAAGGCCAGCCTGAACTATATAGCGAGACCCTGTCTCCAAAAAAAAAAAAAAAGGACTATAGCTGAGGCAGAAGGTCCCGAGTTCAATTCCCCATACTGCTAAAAAAAAATACATAAATTATAAGAAAAGCTTACAATGGGAAACGCATGGTACAAATTAACAAAATGTAAATGCTTTTTGGGGGAGAGGTGCTGGAGATCAAGCGCAGGGAGTGTACTACCACTGAGGGAAATCTCCAACCCCTATAAACGTTTTTATAGTATAACCCGATACATGTACATGCAAGAAAAAGAGGAACAATAAAAGTCAAAGAACGTAGAAGTTGGCCAAAGGAAATGTGTCAGATAATTTTCTTCGGTGTTGAGATTATGTGTAGGGTTTTTTCTTCTTTCTACTTTCTAAACTTTTTTACAGTGTACATGTTTTTATTGATGCCATTGAGAAAATAAGTCCGAGGTAAGGAATAAAGGTATACTGAGAGTCACTCTTGTGAAGTTTCTCTGTAATTAGAAGGGGAACCTCTTCTTTTTCTCCTCCTCCTCCCTCTCCCCCTTTCCCTCCCTCTTTTTTTTTTTTTTTTTCCTTGCATGCTGGGGATTAAACTCAGAGCCTCATGCATGTTAACCATGTATTCTACCACTGAGCTCCACCCCCGGAAAGGTACCTTAAACTGAGGCAAGGATAGATTTGAAAATGCTCCTGAGTTGTCTCACCTGCTTCATTACTCTCTTCCCCCAGTTACTAACTGGTTGTTATAGTCATCCTTTTTTGGGACCTTCTTTGGCGCTAGCCAGCAATACCTGATGTTAGCAAAGGAGCTGTTATTATTTACAATATGTACCAGAAACCTAAAAAGTAATCATACCCTTTGGTTCAAACCCACTTCTGAGAGTCTTAAAGAAGAAAAATATCTAAAATATGGCTAGAGCTGTGTTTGTGGTCGTGTTTCACTGCGAGTAACTATGCATTTAAAACTACCGTCACCAACTTGGAGTTTGTCACATCTAAGTCTGGAGGGTGGACAGTTGGTGCCCTGGCTTCAGCTGCTATATGTCGTCATCAAGACCTTGGGCTCCTCTATGCTTTGTCATTCTCAGTGTGTTGAAGCTAGACTGCATTACAGTGCTGACTCTAACACAGATGAAAATATAAAATACAAAATACCTGACACCCACAGCTTAAAGGAGGAGAGGTTCAATTTGGCTCACGGTTTTGGGGGATTCAGTCCATGGTCGGCTGGTTTCCAGGCAGAGATGGTACGGTGAAAGGGCCTGGTAGAGGAAAGCTGCTCACTTTGTGGCAGCCAGGAAGCAGAGAGTGAAGGGAGGAACCAGGATAGGAGATACAGAATTCCCCCACCAGCCTTCCTTTAGATTTCATTAGCCAGAAATGGGTTACATAGCCACCCCACCACAAGAGAAAGCAGAAAGGAGAAAATGAGATTGTTTAGCTCTCAGATACACCATAATCAGGTCAAAAGAACTGGGCTTTTTTAGGAATAAAAGGGGCCAATGGATTTTAAATAGACTGTTAGCAGTATCTACCACCAGCTGTCTGTAGGGATCTCCCATGATTGTCTCTTACCCAGTTACTTTAGCAGGATAATGCTGGAGTCCTGAAGTCCTTGGCCAGGTCTGTACTTTCTCCCTGGATTTGCTGACTTTGCAGGCTTCTCTCCCTGGATATGGTCCTTATCCATAATCAGGCAAATTGATTAGTCAGCACCTCTGCTGCCCTGTGCCAAAGGGAAGCACCATGTAGCACCAGCTTGGAGTTGGTGGGTGGTCACGTCCTTACACGGGGGGCAGGGACACGGGCCTGCTTGTTCATGTGGAGGGGACTGCCGTGCCTCCCCTGAATCCTTTTGAATAGTCCAGCTCTAGCTTCTGTCTCTGCTCTCAGATTTATTATAAGCAGCAAGAATAAGCCAGGTAACAGCTTCAATACACTGCCTGGAAATCTGACTAGAATACCCAGTTACTTAACTTTTTCTTTCTACATTACCGTAGGCTTTCTGCTACTGTATGACAAAGGAACCTTTTACCTCTAGCTTCCAAAAACATTTTTCTCACGTCTCTTGAAGCCTCTACTGCTGGCTGTCTCCTTCAGGACCATCAGACTTTTACTAATAGTGGGGTTTTGTTTTGGTTTGGTTTGGTTTGGTTTTTTCGAGACAAGGTCTTACTCTATAGTTCAAGATGGTCTTGAACTTACTATGCCCGAGCTGGCCTCAAACCCTACTAATAGTGTGTTCAAGGAAAATGATCTCACGAACCCTGCTGGAAATTCTTCCTGCTTCTACCCATTATCAGTTCCAAAGCAATATACAACTTTAGGAATTTGTATGGTAGTACTCGTGTGTCACCCAAATCTTTATAAGTTATCTATTGCCACAGAACAAACTGCCCACAGCTTAGTGGCTTAATGCAATGAGCATTGTCACCGTCTCTCTGGGTATTATTAGGGTGGCTGGAGCAGGAGGAGCCTCTTCCAGTATGTCTCACTCCTGCGGCTTTGGACAAGAGGCCGCAGTTCCTCTCCAGCTCTCTGCCAGAGGCTTCAGTTCCTCAGCACGGGAGCCTTTTCATAAGGCTTCTTAGCTCTTCTTGGCACATGACAGCTGACTTCTGTACAGCAAGAATCTAAGAGACCAAAAGAAGGGGCCACCTGGACTTGGAAGTTAGTCGCCAGCACTCTGTTCATTAAAAGCAAGTCTCTAAGTACAGTTCATTGTCAAGAGGGCAGATTAGGCTCCACCTTTTGAAGGGAGAAGGACTGAGAGATACGTGGACATGTTTAAAACTACCATGCTATATTTAAACCGAACAAAATGAGATGCCAGCCTTAAAAAAAACCCACAATCTTCCTGCACTGTCTTCAGAAGTGTTTTGTTTTTTTTTTTTTCCAGATAGGATCTCACTTTAGGCTGGCCTTTAACTCACTGTAGCCCAGGCTGGCCTCAAACTCATGGCAATCCTCCTGCCTCAACCTCCCAAGTGCTGGGAGTACAGGAATGTGCCACCACCGCTCCTGGCTAGAACTGTTTTTTAAACTGTAGGCTCTGACCCATAGATAAGCCATGAAAGCATAGATAAGCATAGCATCTCTGAAATCCGTGATCAGTACAGAACAGCAGAGAGAAGGGAGAGGGCTAAGAGTGGTTTGTTCATTTATTTTTTGCAGTTTTGGGACTTAAACCCAGGGCCTTCACACTGAGCTCCTTTAATTTTTAATTTAAAATAAGGTTTTACTAAGTCGCTAAATTGCCCTGTCTGGACTTGAACTTGTGATCCTGCCTCAGGCTCTCAGAGTACTAGGATAACAGGCATGTCATCATACCCAGCTTCTATTTTTCTTAAATTTCTGTTCCTTCTTTTGTGTACCGAAGTGAACACCCCATTTAAAGATAAGCAAAGCATGTGGGAATAGGGCGGGCGAGCGCGGATTCCTTTCCACTACAGTAGGACTCTCCTGGGACTTTCTGGTTCCTGCACCTTCTCGCCCCTCCAGCCAGCAGCTTGCACGACCCTGCTAGGCGGGTGTGAGAGGGCGGGCGCGGGGGCGACCAGGCTGTGGTGAGTCCTGCGACACAGATGGGCGCGGACGGACGGCGAGGGCCGGGGCTCAGGGTGGGGTGGAGATCCCGGGCAGGGCGCCGCCTCTCGCTGCTTCTGCGTCCCGCTCGCCCCCACGCAGGCTGCCAGCCGGGTCGGGGCTCCGCCCCCTCCCCGCCCCGCCCCCTCCCCGCCCCGCCTCTTGCCCGGCCCCGCCCAGACCGTGGCCCGGGCCGCCTCGGCCGGCGGAGCTGCGGCCGCACAGCTCGGCGGTGGGGCTGAGCATGCGCGCGCCGGCGCTCCTCCTGCTGCTGCTGCTGCCGCCGCTGCCGGCCGGGGCTGCACCGCGCCCCGAGGCCCCGTCGCCCGTGCCGCTGCGCGTCAACGTGAGCCTGGATGCGGCGCCCGCGACGCGCTGGCTGCCGGCGCTGCGTCTCTTTGACCTGGGCCTGGTGCGCGCCGCGGTGGCGAGGATCGTGGGGTGAGCTGCCGGTCTGCGGGACGCGCCCCAGGGCCGGGCTCTCGGGGTCGGGGTCTCCAGGTGCACGCCTGCCTTGGTCCGTGGGATGCAACCCGCGCACCCACAGCGGGCCCCCCGCGTCCCCACAACTGCCCTTCTGGGCTCAGCCTCTGGGTCTTTGCTTTTCCCTCCCAGACGTCACTGGCTGAGGCATTTAACACAACCGTCCCCTGAGCAGGCTACACACCCTCCTGCTTTCCTTTCCAGCGACACAGTCCCCAAGTGGGTCCTCGGAGTGATCGGAAAGCTGGTGGCAGAAATGGAGAGCTTCCTGCCTCAGCCCTTCGTGGAAGAGATTCGCGGCGTGAGCGACTTCCTGAACCTCAGCCTGGCTGAGGGCCTCCTCATCAACCTGGCCTACGAGTCCTCTGCGTGAGTGCCAGGGCGCAGGGACGGATGCGGGGTCTGCTGAGAGCGAGGAGATGTGTTCTCAGTGTGATGAGATGTGTGCTTAGTGCGATAAGAATAGGGGAGTGACTTCCTCCTTACCTCTCTGGGGACATTTGAGCAGCAGATCCTGGGCTTCCAGAAAGAAAGCAGCTTCCCTTGGCCCAAGCCCCTGTCCTCTCTCCACTCCACAGGTGGCACCCCGCTTTCAAACTCTGCTCAATATGCACTGTTTAGAAGTAGCTGTCTCTCATTGGAAACCTTTCCTTAGCCCAGTGACCTCCCAGCCGGAACCCACAGCGGGCAGCCTGCACCTCTCCCTCTGGACTTAGCCTTTACATTTGTCCTGGCTGGTGATTCTGAATATTTTGTCATGGTCAGCTTCCACCCAGGCCAGGCTCGCAGGGAGCTCTGCTCTCAAGAGGCCAATTTGATCTGCGGACTGGGCACCCAAAGCTAGAGACCACGTGGGGAGTGTGGTTGGTCTTAGCATAGGACAGGGCCACCCGTAAGGCTCCTAACAGGTCCTGGTGGGAAGAGAGGTTTGACTTGGCTTCTGCCCGGACCACTTACTGTTCTGCCATGTCGTGTAATAACATCTTGCAGATTCTCTAGCCTCTGGCTGCTTAAAGATGAAGGGGAAGTTCTTGGGATAATAAAAATTACAGTACTGCCTCTGGCATCTTTCCGGAACGCCTAGGGAAGTGGTAAGTTAGGGAACGCCGTGACTGCCTTCCTCTTTCAGACACAAGAAAGACAGTCCTGGTAAATTAAAGTGCTTTTCCATTGAACTAAGCTAA
This sequence comes from Hystrix cristata, assembly GCA_004026905.1. Classification (NCBI taxonomy): domain Eukaryota; kingdom Metazoa; phylum Chordata; class Mammalia; order Rodentia; family Hystricidae; genus Hystrix; species Hystrix cristata. The sequence continues at coordinate 33,585 of PVJO010012420.1, forward strand.
TTGTCCTGTAGCTTTCTCAATGAAAAATCACTGATCATTTTCTTTCTCTTTTGGAGTTACTATTCCAAGCAGATTAAAGCAAAAATTCTAGTAAAAAATCTAATTTCTGGCTCTCAGATTAAGGTATTTGTTAAATTCTCTAATAAGATAAAATACAGTCAGATTCCAGTAGCATTAAGAAAGGAAGTGATTTTTGTTTGTTTTGCTTTGTTTTGGAGGTTTGCTTGGCTTGGTTTTTTGAGGCAGGGCCTCACTGTGTAGCCCAGGCCGGCCTCAAACTCCCAATCCTCTTGGCTCCCCCTCCAGAGTGCTGAGCTTACAGGTGTGTGGCACCATGCCCTGCACAAAGGCAACACTTAGTTCTCATTTTGGAAAGAAGGCTGTTTGAGTCAGAGTAATACTAGCTACGCTTTATTGAGCCTGCTGGATCCACACACTTTGTAAACACAGCCCCAGGGGGAAGGTGGTATTTTCTGTTTTGTGATGTGGAAACCAAGCCTCAGTCTCCTGGCTGGTGAGTTCCAGAGGTGCTGCTAAAAGCACACAGGTCTCCAGTGCCCTGTGGTGCCTTTCCCAAAGCAGAGCCCATGTCCCCACTGTCCCTGTGTTGGTGTGCTACATCACGCTACAATATTGGGCATGAAATGGAAGGGTGGGGGTCTGGCCAAGTGTGAAACGCCATCTTCCAGAGCGACTCTGTAGACTTTGCTTTAGTCACTTCCCTTTTGAAGATGAGAAACCTCAGAAGGAATTAAAACCTGATCAAGCTTCCTTTAAGTGATACCTAACCATCGCAGAAAATAAGCGATACTGAGAAGTGTAAAAAGAAACTCTCACAATTTTGTTCCCCAGAAACAAGACAAGTTCCCCACAAGTGGCTAGGTTGCCCAGGCTGGGTTTGAACTTTCAGTCCTCCTGCCTCAGCCTCCCAGAGTACTGGGGTCACAGGTGAGCACCAGCATGTCCAGCTGAGTCTGAAGTTCTTAAGCCTCCTCTCTTACTGTCTGTGTGCGAGGAGCTCTGGGAGGGACAGGAACGGTACCAAGCCCCTAAAGAACTGACCATTTTCTCAAGGGGATAGAATGAAGTGTTGTAGAAGTGAATGATTTCATACCACTGAACATGCTCTGCAAAATTCATATTATGGAGAGGTAGGCTTTGCCGAGCTTTGAATAAAGTTTTAGGTAGGAAACGTACCGCCAAGCGGAGGGATAAGCAGAGTTTGGAGGTCTAGCTGACCTCAGCATCAGTTTCACTAAGGAAGTAGTTGAAAGCCAGGTATGTAGTACGTGGCTGTAATTCCAGCAGTCTGGAGGCTGAGGCAGAAGGACCACAAGTTTGAAGCCAGCCTGGGCTCCATACATAGTGAAACTGTTTAACAAGAGGAAGTAATCGAAAATGAAATTCTCATGTATCATGCTTGTTGTGCCATCGTGCGGCCATCGTGCCAGAACAGAGGCGTTGTGTTGGGTGTACTTTTCAGCTAGATTTGGGAATCCGTATTTTTGTATAGGAACTGTAGCATGTATGTCAACTCTAAGAAAAAAACCCTGTCACTTTGAGGACTTGTTTTACAAAGGAGAACCCCGTTTTCCTTGTTCTTGCCGCCTCATTCATATTGGGCTTTTCTCCTCTTAGATTCTGCACCAGTATTGTGGCCCAAGACTCCAGAGGCCGCATTTACCACGGGCGGAATCTGGACTATGCTTTTGGAGACCTCTTACGTGTCCTGACAGTGGAGGTGCAGTTCTTAAAGAGCGGGCAGGTACGGTCCATACCATGTAAGGTGCAGAATTCCGGAGACTTTTCTAGACCACACCAGCAGTCACTCCAATGGCCTGCTGATGTACCATGTTTCCCAGAAGATAAGACTGGGTCGGTCTTATATGAGTTTTTGCTCCAAAACATGCAGCTGGGCTTATTTTCAGGGGGTGTCTTACCTTTTCATGTACTGCAATCTGTATTTCATTTATTTATATACAAAAATCTATATTTATTCAAATACAGTCCTCTCATCTTCTGGATCATTATCATAACTCTCAAACCCCGAATTCTGGCCTGAATTTCTTTCGATTCCATTTCCTGTAGTATCTTTGGCCCCAGTCTCTCATTTGTTTTTTTTTTTTTTGTTTTTTTTTTTGGTGGTGCTGGGGATCGAACTCAGGCCCTTGTGCTTACAAGGCAAGCACTCTAATCACTGAGCTAAATCTCCAGACCCCCAGTCTCTCATGTCCAGCAGCAGAGCCGTCCTTAAACAAGCACTCCTTGTCCATGTAGCCTGCTTGAAGTGTGTTGGTGACATGGCTGTCAGTGATCTTATCCCAGGAATGCTTCACCCAAGTCACGACCTCCTGCAGACGAGGCTCCACAGTTTCTATTATGTTGAGTGTTGATTGAAGACTTGTGAGACAGGAGTGGCAACAAAATATGACAGTTAAGAATGACGGTCCAGGCCACTGTGCTCAAGCTTGCATAGTGGCTGCCCTCTTGCTGTAGGGTGTACTTCTTTTCCTACTTTTACTTGGTCCAAACTTGCTCTGCAGAGCCTGTTTCTTTTCCTTTTTTTTTTTTTTCCTTCTTCTTTCGAGACAAGGTCTTGCAATGTAGTCAAGGCTGGCTTGACTACTCATTGATCCTCTTGCCTCAGCCTCACAAGTGCTGAGATTACAGGCATGCACCACCGTACCTGGTGTCTTTTCTCATCCTTAATAAAACTTTGCTACCTTTAAAAAAAAAAGAAGATGGTCTAAAATTGTGGTCCACACAAAAGTGATGAAAAATTGCAGGCACCAAAATTCAGAAAAATTTCCTTTATTTCACGTAAGTACATTAAATGTGTTGGTTACAACAAATGACATATCAAATTATGAAGATTCATGTTAGACATAACAACATCCGTCTCATTGCTGAGACAAAATACCCAACACCCAAAGTTAGGGGAAGAAAGATTTATTTGGCTCACAGTTTGTAGAGGTTTCAGTCCACAATAGGCTGGATCTAAGGCAGGGTGGTGTGGAAGACAGGTAGAAGGCAGCCAGGTAAGCAAGGGAGAGGGAGAGAATCATCTTTCTGTCTCTTATATCTCATCCAGGCTCCCCACCCTTAGAGTGGGCAGCACTCCCACCCTTAATCCTCGCGCCCTTAATCCTAGCATCATATCCTCGATCCCGGCAGAACTAATGCCAAACCAATCAGTGGACCAATTTAGTAATCACACTCTAAATCCAGCCACCTCTGGAAAATCCCCACCTATGATGGCACGAGGCTTTGGGGGGACATCTAGGCACAGACCATAACAACCAATGTTCCTTTGGGAAATCTGTCTTGGGGTCTGATCAGTCTTCCACCTGCTGTGTGGACTCAGCTCCTTGCTCTGCTTTCCTGTGTTCAGGATGCTTCTGGAACCGGAAGGCCCAAGGATGGCAGGCATGGCTTTGGGTCTCATGGTTCTAGCTTTGAGTCCTGCCTCTGTCCCTTCCTTTAAAACCACAGAGAACAGGCCTGCCTATTTCCATAGCTCACAGCTCAGAGGGTCCCAACTACTTTGCTGGTACTCATCAGGGTTAAGTTCAGCCATGTGCGTACCGCATGTGGCAGGCACTTGATAAAGAGTGAGCAAATAATAAACCTTCCCTCTACAGGTGTGCTTGACCCACACCACTTTCTTGTGGAAGGGCTTTAGAAAATGTTTTCAGCATGATCTCTTTGAGAGTGTCATCTAATATTTACTGTTGTCATAGGACTAATGAGAACTTCTAGAGACAGCACGAATCCATATTCATTGAATAAGCAAGCAAAACTTGTTACTGTTGTGAAACAGAATATGGCATGCAGAAGACAGATTTTTAGCTTAAGGATCTTTGGAGTTAGGGTTTGATTCAGTAGTACTAAAAACTTGTTTAGCCGGGTATGATGGCACACACCTGTGACCCCAGCACTCAGGAGGCTGAGACAGGAGGATCACCGTGAGTTTGAGGCCAGCCTGGGCTACATAGCGAGACTCTGTCTCAAAAAACCAAATAAATAAATAAATTTTTAGAAAAACTTGTTTACAAAATACTCATTTAGTCATATGCTTGTACAAAGATAAACTTATTCTCATAAAAGTTCAAGCAAAACAAATATTTAGAGTAAAAGTTTCTCCTTTCCCAATCTCTTTCCTTTGCTTTCCCACTATTAATTTGATAGCTAGGTCAAGGTTTACTACAAAGACAATTTTAAGTGGTAAGTGATAATATAAATATATACTACATTCTTTAAAAAAATTGCTAAAATCTTAACTTATTAGTGAATGATGGGATAATTACTTTACTATTTTCTGTTTTTCTCCACTGTTCTACAATGAGGAAGTAGTCTCATAAATAGATGAAGGAATAAGTGCAATAAAAAGAAACCATTCCAACTCTCCTCTCTCAGATTCATGCTGGCCATTGTCCTTTGTGTTGTCTCATCTGTCCTGATGCCCCTGTGAGAAGTGGTCCCTGCAGGGCTGTCTCTCTGCTCAGGTTATCATTGCCAAACCTCGCTGGCTTACAGAGGACCCAGCGCCAGTAAATCATTTTGCTGAATTGAGAACAGGCTATCCACAAAATAATTCATCTCTCATTCTTGTCTAGTTCATCATTTTAAAAGTATGTTTTTTTCTATGTAGGACCTTCTTTAGCCCTGCAAGCAGCCTGTGAGGCAGGCACAAGTCAACATTTTCATCTTTATTGTCCAGATGAGAGACTTCCAGAGACTAACCAACCCACCCTGGGCACAGCTGGGGATCTGGCAGGGTGGGGTGAGAACCCAGGTGGCCTTCAGCCTTTAAATAACTTTTTTTCCCCCTTGGCCAAACCTCGCCCTTATTCCCTTGCTTGTAAATTAGTCCCATGCTAAAGGGTTGTTTATTTTAACTGACTTGGCAGAGAAAATGAGAACTACCAAAGTTTAGAAATACAGATTTACAAGATAAAATATCTTACAGCTTATATCTGATAAACTACGTATTATAACTGGAAACTACACTGTGATTTTGATTTTCATAACTTTAATTTTCTCAGCCCTTCAGAAGTAACACTAGCATAGAGGCCAGTGTGTCTGGAAATTAAGTGACCCTAGAATGACTTCTTTTTTTCCTATAATTAGCATTTTATGAGGGCTTTAGTAGCAAGCTGGGCCTACTCTCATTTTACTGCTGTGCATGGAGATAAGAAGCCTTTAGAAAATTAAGGCTATTGCCCTCTCCCTTGTGATTTAGCCACTTTAAATTATTTTCACCACCAGATCAGGTAAAGATAAATAATTCAAGAAAAAGAGATTACTGACTGAAGATTAAGTTTTCTCAGGAAAAATATTTACCTAGGCTTAATTAACTTCTTAATATATAAACACATTAGTGAACTTTTACTAAATAGGATGCCCTGCGCATTGTTCTAAGCATTTCCTTGAAAAATAAAATCTGATGCTGGTAATAACTGCTAGAGTTTGGTTTTCATCCTGGGGTAATATAATAGTTTCATTCAGAGTTTGTTACAGTAGAGTGGTATCTCAGTTCAGGAACTTAATTTGTTCTACAATTTTGTGTGGGAAAGTGGCCCTGGTCGTGTCCCTCACCTGATGCGATTTGGAAAAAAAATGAAATTTTGCCAAATACTTCTGTTTGTGAACCAAATTGTTTGCAAACAAAAGTGTTTGTGAACCAGGGACCACTGTCATTTAAAGTGGAGGTGATCCCTCTCACTTATTGGGTAATTGTGAGGGTAAAATGACTTATGTAAAATGACTTTTTAAATATTTCAAATTTCAGAGTGATTATTATTGGTGAGCAGTCCCACCCTTGTTCCTCTAACTTCACAGAGCTTGCAAGATGTATGATATTTATGTCTTATAATCAAGTCAAAATACGTTTTTATTTTAATGTTTTGATGTAGTGGGGATTGAACTTAGGGCCTCCAGCATGCTAGGCAAGGGCTCCACTAGTGAGCTGCATCCCCAGCCCCAAAACAAGTTTAAAATCAAACCCCAGTTGCTCTTTCCAGGATAGGATTTCTCTGGGCATGAGCCCTTTGGTGAGTAATGTTTGAAAGTACATAAAAATGAAATATATGGGATTACAGAGAAAATGAGTTATGTTGAAATATGGCCATTTCAATATGATACTGTTTTTAAAAGCACATTAAACAGATACAGCAATGGGTCTACTTACCATGACTCAGAGGAGAGACACTGGGGGAGGTAGCGTCTCAAGTTATCTGCAACCACCAATATTCATGTGAACATACCCGAGGTTTCTACTGGGAACAGAATCAACAGGCGTTGCTATAATGGCATGATTTATTGTATGCTCTCACCGTAGAAGGAGCCACATTTCAGGCGAAGGCTGGTAAAAATAAAAAAATACCTTTTCCCCCATCTAGTTCATTCCACTAGATTCTACTCAGGGACTTCCACAGTTAAGAACCCCTATTTGAGAAGTTTTATTATTATTACTCTATGGCTTATAAGAAGAACAACCCAGGAAATTGTGGTACAGAAACAGATGATTTCAGTACATCTTGGTTGGCACAATGAAACGACCTCCGTCTTGGTTTCAGATCGCATTCATGGGAACCACTTTTGTTGGCTACGTAGGATTATGGACTGGCCAGAGCCCGCGCAAGTTCACAGTGTCCGGCGATGAGCGAGGTAATGGAGAAAGCGCTTCTGAGCACTGAGCACAGCCCTGGTCACTTCTGCCCCTTGCCCTCCAAAGGCTGAGGGGGCGAGTGGGAGGGCGTCAGGGAAGGGTTCCCCCAGGCTTCCCTGCTGCGGCTGCCAAAGGGGGTGGGGGTGGCCGTTCCCAGTGGACTCAACCACAGGCAGAGGCCAGAGGTAGGAATATGCTTGGAGGATTCCGGAACAAAACCAGGTTTGCCTGATGACAGCTGGGTGTAACGGGTAGTGACGTTAGAGTGGAGAGGACACCAAGGCCAAGGCAGAGAGTCGGATGAAGGACTGGGATGAAGGCTTCACCTATCTCTGTTTCAATTTCCTCTTCTGAAAAGCTGCTTTAAGGACAAAGTGAATTAATGTAGCTGGACGTGGGGGGTGCACACCTGTAATCCCAGTACTCTGGGAGGCTGAGGCAGGAAGATTGCAAATTTGAACACAGCCAAGCCAACTTAGTGACTTAGTGAGACTCGGATTCGAGATAAATTTAAAAGAAGGCTGAGGATGTAGCTCAGTGTGAAGGCCCGGGGCTCAGTCTCCAGCAACACACACACACACACACACACACACTCATTCACAGAGGGAGTTAATATATTTGAAGTACTCAGAGCAGTTCTGGGCACAGGTTAAGAATGACAGAAGTAAAGTTGGGGTTGGGGGTTTAGCTCAGTGGTAGAGCGCTTCCCTAGCAAGCACACGGCCCTGAGCTTGATCCCCAGCACCACTCCCCAAAAGAAAAAAACACAGAAGCCCCTGTTCCTGTCACATCTCCAGGTGGGACCCTCTGAGCCCAGCCAGGATCCCCACCCACCTCCCAGCACCTCCCCTCTGAAGTCTGCTGGCCTCTCAGACTCAGCCCACCTCAGCAGATCTCTTGCTTTCTTCATTTCCTGTTCCTGCCCCTGCTCTGCCTTTACCCAGATCTGCTCTCTTCACTCTGCCCAGCCAGTTGTTCCCAAAGTCGTCTTTGACTCCTTAGCCCCTGAGTGTGGTCAGCTGTGCCACCCCAGCTAGCTGTACCTGGTGGTTCTTTTTTTTTTTTTTAAATTTCCAAGAACATGTATTGGTACATTGTATATACAGTGATCACATTCATCATAGTTAATTTGTACCTGTACGTGATACATCTTGGTTTTCTCCCTTCTTCCCCACCCCTCCCTTCCGTTCCCCCTCCTTTCCCTATTTACAGTAGCTTTACTTACACTTTTACCCTTTTCCCCTTTCTTTTCTTTTTCCTTTCCTTCCTTTCCTCCTTCTGCCTTTCTAATTCTCCTCCCTATACCTGGCCGTTCTTTCTACCTCCCCTGCCCGGCTGCCCACCTGCTCCCTGGCTGTGTACTCCACCTCCTGCAGTTCCTGCTCTACCCAGCAGCTGGAACGATCAGGGGGTCACCTTGTCTGAACATCCCCGGGACTCAGAAAAACAAGTAACACATGATTGCACTTATATGTGAAATCTAAAATTTTGAACTCATAGAAGAAAATAGAACAATGGTTGCTAGAAGCTGGGGGAAGGGGTGGAAAGAGTGGGGAAAAGAAATGTTGGTCAGAGGATAGAAAGTCTCAAGTGGCTGGGAAGAGTAAGTTCAGGTGATTCCTAGTCACATCATGGTGACTGTAATCAAGTACATTTCAAAATTGCTAAAGGAGGGGATTTTAAATGTTCTCACTACAAAAAAGTATGATATGTGAGACAGTGGATAGCCTGGTCTGATTTGTTCATTCCACAATCTGTACAGGTATTGAAACGTCACGTTGTATCCTCTAAATATATACAATTATTTGTCAGTTAACAATAAAACTTAAAGAATGCCACCCCTCTAAAAAAAAACCCTATGGTGACTTCTCATTTCATGTAGAGCAAACCCAGAGTCCTGGCTCTGACATTGAGGCCCTACTTGGTGGCCACCTGCACCTTGCTTTGCACCTCTCTCCCTCCCCCTCCCCCCGCTCCTCTCCCTCCTCCCTGCACCCCTTTATCTGCTTGACACCTGCGCCTTCTGTCCAGAATGCTGTGCCCATTGTAGCTCCGATGGTGTCAGCTCAGAGAGGCTGTCCAAAATGCTTCTCCCAAAAGGAACTTCCCCACAATTCCAGTATTTTATTTTCTTACTGCAATTATCAAAATGTTGCTTATTTAATGCTATGCTAGTTACTTTTGTTTACTGTTGAGTTCCAAGGTTCTGTGCCAAGTCAGTATATGGTACATAGATGCTCAATGCTTATTTTTTCTAACTTGAGCTTATTTTCTCAAAAATTTTATGGTTAAATACATGTGACATAAAGTTTACCATCTTAACCATTTTTTAATATACAGTTCAGTGGTACTAAATACATTCATAATGTTTTATATCCATTATCACAACCATCTTCATACCTCTTCATCTTGCAAAATGGAAACAACTGTATACCCGTGAAACAATTCCCCATTTCTCCTTCCCTGCATCGCTGGGAGCAGCCTTCTACTGCCTGTGTCTATGATTTTAACTACTCCTTAGTGTGATCCCCTTCCCTAAAGGGAATCACACAGTATTTATCTTGGGACTGGCTTATTTCACTTAGTGCCTTGTCCTCAAGATTCAGTGATGTTATAAGGTATGTCAGAATTTCTTTACGTCTGAGTAATACTCCATTGTATGCACATTGTGAGCACATTTTCTTATCCATTTCACCGATATTCAGGTTGCTTCAATGTTTTAGCAGTTATGAATAATGCTGTTGTAAATATGGGTGCACAAATGTCTCTTCAAGACCCTGTCTTCGGTTCTTTGGGGTACATAGAGGTGAAATTGCTAGATCGCTTGCTAATTCTGTTTTTAATATTTCAAGTCACCACCATACTGTTTTTCAACATGGCTATACCATTTTACATCCCCCAAACAGTGGATAAGTGTTCTAATTTCTCCACACCTTTGTCAAAACATTATTTTGGGTTTTTTTTCCCCTTCTTTTATGGTAACCAGGGGGTGTGAGGTAATGCCTCATTTATGTTTCTCTAATGATTAGTGATGTTGAGTATCTTTTCATGTGCTTATTGACCACTTGTATGTCTTCTTTGGAGAAATTTTTAGTCAAGTCTGTATGGTTGGTGCCTAGATGTCCCCACAAAGCCTCATGCGGTCATAGGTGGGGCTTTTCAGAGGTGGCTGGATCTGGAGTGTGTAATGCTGGGATTAGGGGTATGTGATCACTAAATCAATCCACTGATTGGTTTGGCATCGCCCTAATCTCGGCAGCAAGAGGCTTGTCTACCCCTTTCTTGCCTTGCTGCCTTCTGTCCCTCTGCCATGCCACCCTGCCTTGGACCCAGCCAACTATGAACTGAAACTGTAAGCCAAATAAACCTTTTCCCCTTCAGTTTTGGGTGTTGGGTATTTTGTCCCAGCAAGAGAAAAGTAACTAAATCAGAGTCCTTTCCCCATTTTTGAATTTGTTTTTTGTTATTGTTGAATTTTAGGAGTTCTCTATGTACTTTAGATACAAATCCTCTATCAGATATGTAATTTGCAAATATTTTCTGTTATTTTATTCCTTTGATATTGTTTTTAATGGAAAGAATCGTTAAATTTTTAATAAAGTCTAAGTTGTCTATTTTTTCGTCTTGCCACTGCTTATTTCCTGTATGCAAATCCTCTCAGAAACTTTTTTTTTTGGTGCCAGGGATTGAACTCAGGGCCTTGTGCTTGTAAGGCAAGTGCTCTGACCACTAGCTAAATCCCCAGCCCTACAGAAACTTTTAAAAGAAAACTAATTTGGGGAATGACTGAAAATTGTAGTTTTAAAAAATATGAGCCCAAGTAAAGTTAAAAAAGAAAACAGCAATCAACACTGTGAGTACAAACAAACTCAGAGGTCTTAAGGATAGAATTTATGAAGATGTTCTCTACATTCTTCCTAGTATTATTGAACTATTTCCCTTGGAAGATACACTATTTAATGTTGAATAGAATGATTTTAGCATAATTATCACTGGACCAGGGTATAAAACATTCTTTGAAAGCTTCATTGAGTATATTTTTTGCTTGCTAGAAGAATATCTGTATTTATTGTATACGTGTCTGTGATATACATACCTATGCCCATATATATGTGATGTTTGTATGGTTGTCATGAAATTCAGGGTTTATCTTTAAAAACTGGATACCAGTAAAATCATTCTCCATCAGCCTTTCTCCCCCATCAGAGTATTATATGGGAAAAAAACAAAATCTAAGAAAAAAATGTTTTGGTGTGCTTGGACAACAAGCTTATTGTTCCTTCTTCATTTTGGCAGACAAAGGCTGGTGGTGGGAGAACATGATTGCCGCCCTTTTCCAGGGACACTGTCCTGTCAGCTGGCTCATCCGAACTGTGAGTATTCTGTCCTGGACTTTGTCTTCCACACCAGCATGCTCACGTCACCATGCTCTGTGTTCTACAATTTGTTGCTTTTAATGCGAGATGGTCCTGAAAAGAATAAGCATCTAAATGTTTACAAAATTTATATAAATCTTCCTTTTGATAATAAGCGTCAAAGATAATGCCACTCAAGTGGTAAGGACAGATTTTAATCAGAAATATATTATTGCAATAGGAATAAAAATCCACTGTGAACTCAACTCAATTTTGATTTGCACAGAGGTGACTGGATATTATAAAGAAAGAATGAGGAGCTGGGGATATTGGCACATACCTGTATTGCTAGAACTGAGAGAGGCTGAGCTTCGAGGATCACAAATTGGAATGCTGTCTGGGCAATTTAGTGAGACCCTATCTCAAAATTTTAAAAAGGGGGAACTCCTAGGCATGTAGCTCAGTGGTAGAGTGCTCCTGGGTTCAATCTCAGTATGGGGCTGGGTGGGCAGAAGAGTGAGGGAGGGAATGAGTGGAGCCTTAGTAGAGTCAGACAGTGGACAGTTACAAGTGGAGAAGAAGAGGTTGGTCCACACGAAACCCATCTGGATTTTGTAACTGGCCTTACTGGAGTTGGGCTCCTCCCCTTCCATCCATACTGGAACAGGGCATCAATTTGCAGATACTGACTAGAACAACAGATTCTTCTGCTGGCTTTGGGTTTTCCCAGACAGGAATTTGAAGACGGATTAGGGTCGTCTTAGGAATGCGCCCCTGAGCTGCTAGGAACTGTTAGCGTTTGCTGCTCTTTAGGGGCCAAGGCTAAGGTAGAGAAGGGTACAAAGGAGCCTGGCTAGTTTGGTCAAGGAGAGAATCTTTGTCATGGGCTAGAGTTTTCCATAATACCTGCTTGAGATAATAGCAAACTTTATGTTTTCTATGGCTATAGATATGCACTCTAGAATCTCCATTGACAAGTGTCCCGAGTAGCAGAACAAATCCACGAGAAACTAGCTATACCCATGATAAAAGGCACATCTGCTTTCCAGGAACCTGTTAAGATGAGCAGGTTCCAGGCAACATGTAACTTGTAACTGAGAATGGAAAGCCCACTTTTGGGAGCACAAATCAGGTGCCAGGATCTGGCCCTGGCCAGCCTGCCTCCTTCTGGCCCAACTTCCTGCAGTCGTCCTCAGCCCTTTGCTTGGGCGCTCCCCACGTATGCTGACAAGCTGTGTCCATCTCACATTTTGAAAATGACTTCTCAAAGTTTCCACCGTAAAGTTCAAAACTGCAAAATATCCAGTGTACTATAAATGTTGGCCTTTAAAAATAAGAGGTTGGGGATGTAGTTCTGTGGTAGAGTACTTGCCTAGCATGCATGAGGCTCTGGGTTTGATCTTTAGGACTGCAAAGAAAAAAAGGCAATAAAATAAACCATTAAAAAAATAAATAATTTAAGATCATCCACCGAAACACAAATACTGTAATGATTTTTAAATTTTTTACATAGAATTTATATATACATATATACATACAGTGAAATGTGCAGGTCTTAAGGGCTCAGGTCAATGTATTTTGACAATTACGCATACTCCTTTATCCATGTAACCACCAACAAAACAAGATACAGAACATTTCTGAGGCCCTGGAAATTTCCCTAGCGCTTCTTTAAAACTAGTCCCCACCCTGCACCCATTTCACTGCCACCTACTCTCTGCCCCAGATGCCATCTATCACCGCTGACAAGCTGTCCCAGTTCTCAATTCATATGAATGAAGTCATAGAGTAGGGACGCTTTCTCTCCCCAGCCTCATGTGTGTTTCATGCCCATCATGTTGTTCATGTCACTAACTCACTTCTGTAACTAAGGAACATTCAGATCCATGAATATGCCACAGTTTATCATTTTCCCATCGATGTGCACTAGGTCATTTGCAATTTGGAGCTAGTATTATAGGCTGCTGTGGAGATTCTCAGACAAGTCTTTTTGTGAACATCTGTGTCCATTTCATTTCAGCTGGGTAAGGACCTAAGAGTGGAATTTCAGGCCATAAGGAGATATGCACTTGAAATATAATTCACAGGCCATATAATTAATCTACTTAGCAGCTACAACTCACTGATTTTTAGTGTATTCACAGAACAGAAAGGTAACACAATTTTAGAACTTTTTCATTCCTCCAAAAAGAAACCCCCTGGCTTGTTAGCACTCATTTCCTCCTTGTTTTCTGAGACAATTCAGGCACTTGCCTTCCCCGACTTTGTCTCTGTGAGACTCAGTCTTTGACTGGGGTTGGGGAGTGATAAGGCAACATAAATAAACATCCCATCACTGCTGTTCCCTCCCTGTATCATCCTGCTGCATGCAGCATGAACCAAATCAAGACACCTCGCCCTAACGGTTCTGTGGCGGAGGCGGGGAAAAGTGGCAAAGCCCTGCTGTGGGCTCACGGTTCCGAGTGATGGGGCCTTTGCAGGCCCTGGTATTTGGAATTATTCTCTTGTTTGCCCTGTCCCCACTCCCACCCATGACAGTGAGCTTTGGCAGTGTTCAGGATTGGTAAGCATAAAGTGTACATCTCTCCGGGAGTGGTGGGAGAATGGCCGTGGAGGTGCAGGTAGGCGAGGCTGGCCCTCTTCAGCAGAATGTGCCTGAGCAGACCAGCTCCGGCCCAGAGCCTGTGTGAAGCTGAGAACTTGGACAGTCATCCCCTGACTGTCCGCGCCACCAGCCTCTGGATGGCTCCGAGGACCTTCGGGGGTGTGAGAACAGTCAGGAAGCTCATCACAACAATGTCGCATGCGCTCTTTCATGCCACTTGGGTCCATCCAGGTAGAACTCCTGCTTTCCCCCCAGCACACACCTCTCCCTGTGACTGCCACTTGCCCGGTCTGACTTCAGTGTGTCCCTTTGGCAGAGCTCATTACGGTGCCCTGAGATGCCCTCTCCACTGGTGAGCATGGCCCCTGCTGTCACTTCCTTTTCCAGTGCTACCACTTCTTACATGATGCTACCATTCCTTGTTGACCTTTCCGTCTTCCTTGAACATTTGGGGAGAACAAGGACCAAGTCAGTCATACCGTTCTCGCCCCACGCTGGTGCTGACGGTGCGCACAGGAGGAATTCAGGAAAGAATTCCTGTTCCCTGCTGAAGTGATGGAGATCCCTGGGAGTCCTTTGTGTGGGGATGTCCTTGAGAGCTCTTGGCTGTGTTTGGCAGGCCAGGTCTAGGACTTGTCAACCGTGCCGTCCTTTCCTGAGAAGGCCCCACTGCTGTTGGCTCCCCACTGAAGCTGAGGTTTCCTTGCTCTCAGCCTCCCCAGTGACTAGAGGATAAAGTCAGTGCAACTCTGTAGCCCCGTCTTCAGATGCCCGGGGAGAGTGCTTTGGACCGTGTGTCCATCAGTTGACGTGGACCATCCTGTTGGATGATGTCGCCAATGCTTTTCTTTCTGTTTAGACCCTGAGTGAGTCAGAAGACTTTGAAGCAGCTGTTTACACGTTGGCCAAGACGCCCCTTATTGCTGATGTTTATTACATCGTTGGTGGCACAGCCCCTGGGGAGGGAGTGGTCATCACCAGGAACAGAGGTGGCCCGGCAGACATTTGGCCTCTAGATCCCTTGAATGGAGCGTGAGTAGAATTGAAGGCTCTGGTCATTTTGTATAAACTTTTTTAAATTAGGTGAAACTAGAATATATTTCTTCAGTAATTATACTCTAAAGGACCATGGCTAAGACGAGACGATGTCCTCTGTTGCAGGTGGTTCCGAGTTGAGACAAATTATGACCACTGGAAGCCAGCACCTAAGACAGATGACCGAAGGTAGACTTTCTAGTTTGCAAGGTTTTCTTGTGGTCGGGAGACTGTCCCCTCCTCCTTCAGGGACTAGAGACCTCCAGGTGCTGTCTCCTTCTAGAAAAAGCCCCTGGCCCCTGTGGCAGTGCCTGGACTACGGGGAAGGGGACTGTGTTGGGTGGAAGAGGCAGCATAACGTTGGTAGGAGTTGGGAGGATCATATTGGCCTTGGCCTCAGGGTTAGGAGCCCTGGGGGGTGTCCCACCACCAGCCAGCTGTGACTCACTGTGTGGCCTCTGGGGCCTCTTTTCACCCACCTGCAACATGGAAGGAGAGGGCCAGAGTCAGAGGCGTCTTTGTAAGACTTTTGGGAAGAGAACTATTTCCCATAAACAAACCAGTCCAGGGCTTTCATTTTCCCTTCTAATTGTGAAAATTCTATGAGCTAGTGTGTCCCCAAAGAAGTAACCGTAGCTCACTTGGCTTTTGCCTCACATGTTTGGTGGCAGCGATTCAGTTCTGCAGCAGCCATCCCAGCCTTCAGGGGCACATGGGGCCAGGCCGGCTGTTGAGTGACTGACTACCACTGGGGTGGTCCTGGCTGAGACAGGACATGCTTGGGAGCCAGGGTCTTTTTTTGAGGGAAGGGACATAAGGGGGGGGGCTTGCATTGTGCCTCCCAAATGGCAGCTAAGGGGATTCAGAAGTGCCGAGTGACCTTTGACTATTGTCTCCACAGAACACCTGCCATCAAAGCTCTAAATTCTACAGGGCAGGCAAACCTCAGTTTGGAGGCACTTTTCCAGGTGAGTTGTGTTGTGATGTTCAACTTCTCCAGGATACTTGTATCTTAGTTAATAGTGATGAAAACAATTCCCCTCTGAAGTCAAAGAAATGTAGTGGATGAAAATGTTAGAGTAAAAAGTTCTACATAGTTGAAAACTTTTTAAAAGCCACGTATTTTCTGAACTTGTTTCTGTATAGGATAAAGTATCCATCTTTACCTATCTCCATCTAAGTTTTTACTCATATTAAAAAGAAATAGTCATAGCTGAATAAATGCTCATTATTAATTAAAAAAAAAAAAACAGCTGAAGGGCTGGGGATTTAGTTCAGTGGTTAGAGTGCTTGCCTCGCAAGTACAAGGCCCTGAGTTCGATCCCCAGCTCCAAAAAAAAAAAGCAGCTGGGAATGGTGGTGCATACCTCTAATCTCAGCATTCAGGATGGGGCAGGACGATTGCGTTCAAGCCCGACCTTAGCTATATAGCAAGCTCAAGACCAACCTGGACAAACCTATTTCAAAATCCTGGCACTCACTCTGGGAGGCTGAGGCAGGAGGATTTCAAGTTTGAGCCCAGCCATGGCATTTAGTGAGACCCTGTCTCAGAATTTTATAAAGGGCTAGGTACAAAGGCCTAGCCTTTGTAGCTCAATACAAAGGCCCTGGGTTCAATCCCAAGTGCCCCCCACCACTGAAAACCAGATTTAAAAAGTCTATAATAATCACCCCAAGATACAGTAAAGTGGGTATATTCATCCTATGTATTCCATCCGTCTTTTAATATTTTTGTAATATGATTTTTCCTATGCAGGTTTTATCAGTGGTTCCAGTTTATAACAAGTAAGTGACATGTCAAGCACATCTGTTCAGCTGTCACTACAGAATGGTGACCTTACCACATGCTCCGGCTCACGAGCTGCAAGGGCTGCTGGGAGCAGATATTATAGGACCATGGCCGCCAGGGAACAAACAACATCTCTGCTCTTGTGGGACTAACATTCCAGGGTAGGCTGGGATAGGAGGAGATACACATACAAATCCAAGTCGGGCAAGAAATTTGTGAGGGAAACCAAAGGCAGATAGGATAGTGGTCAGAAGTGGGAGGGCAGGAGAAGTCAGTCCCCCCAGTTTGGAGCTGTGACAGCCTGTACTGGCGCTGAGCACCTTTCTGGGTTCCTTGTCAGCACTGATTTTTTTTTTTTTTTTTTTTTTTTTAGCACTGATCTTTTAACACGTTTCAGTTGCCTTTAGCTTTCCAAGGACTCCCCCAACCCCACACTGTTTCTTATTCCAGACAGTTCACTGTTAATATTCTTCTCCCTCACCTACCCTTTACAGTACTGGGGTGTAAACCCAAGGTCCTAACACAGAGCTCCATCCCCAGCCCCTCCCCCTTTTCAGAGAGAGGTTTTCACTAAGTCGCCCAGACCAGGCTCACACTTTCCACCCTTCTGCCTCAGCCTTAGAGTGCTGGGATTACAGGCAGGTACCACCATGCCCGGCAAATAAATGTATTATAAAAATTTAAAAATATGATCATCACATAATTACTTTAAAATGTAAGAAAACAAAGTTAGTGTTAGAACTCTTATTTTAAAAATGAATATTCGAAGAACAAATGAGCTGTTTGAATCATGACTCATTCCCAGTGGTCTGTAGTAAACTAGCTCTTTGGGGAAGGAAGGACAACTGCAGCATTTTTGGATTTCCATGTTGTATAATACAAGTTGAGTGTCCTGTATTCAGCATGTTTGAGACCAAAAATTTTTAAGACTTCAGTATTTTTCCATTTTTGGAATATCTATACAGAGTTTACCAGGAGATAGGTAAAGATGAACATCTCTAATCCAAGTATCTGAAATAGACTGAAATCCAAAACATTTTGAGTGCCAACATGACACTCAAAAGTTTTGGATTTCAGAGAAGTTTATATTTTGGATTTTTGGATTAGGGATGCTCAACCTACACTCCTAGGTGGCTGATTGCAGGCTTCCAAGTGGCTCACAGACATCTGCGTATGTAACAGTTGCCTCTCGTGGGTCTCTAGGAGCCGGCAGTGCCAACACACAGTTGGCTGTATCCCTCCCCCTGGAGCACTGTTCTGCCTTATAATTTAAATTTTAATTTTAAAAGTAGTTGTTAAAATGCTACTTTGAGTTCTGATAGTTTATAATTACCTGAGTGAGGACTATATTTTATAAAAACTAGTTTTATAATGAAGTAGTTATATTCACTTTAATAAAATAAACCATTTTCTATCCTTGAATAGCCCTCTTAATTTTAAATGGCTGCATAATGGCATTGGATGTATTTTAATTAAGTTTTCTCCACTGGTTAGTTTTTCCCCCATTAAACTGAGCTGGGGGGCTGGGGTGTCACTCTGTGGTAGAGTGCTTCCTCACATGCGTGCCTGAGGCCTTGAGTTCCATCCCAGCATTGCAAAAACAAAAAACCCCAGAAACAACAACAACAACAACAAAACAAAACCAAAACCAAATGGAAAGACTACTCTGAAATAAACATATTTGTATGACCTCAGCCCCTGTTTGGATTGTTTTTCCATTTGCTGAATTCCCTGAAGGAGGGTACTGAGTGAAAGGCTATGAATATTTAAATAGTTTCTGAAATGTTTTGCAAAGTAAAATTGTTAGAGGTTATGACAGTTTATTGAGTAGGATTTTTCTCTGTTGTACGACTGAAAACTCAAGAGGAACAACATTTAAATGACAGTGAGCACAAAGCCAGATACATATGTGCCTCTGACTCTCCGGCAAACCCTCCCCAGGGATGGCGAAGTCCCAAGGAAGGCAGTGGGTGGGCTGTGAGTGGTTACTGAGCTGATGCACGACTCGGCTCCACACTGCCCTCTAGTGCTGGGCTTCAAACTCTGTCCTCTTGTTTTCAGCCTCACAGTTTATACCACAGTAATGAGTGCGGCCACCCCAGAGGAGTACATGACTAGGATCAGACACCTGAGCTGAAGTAAGAAGAGGATTTGTCCATGGTGTGAAAGGTTGGCAAGAACTGTTGTTTGGGCAGGGGTGGGATGAGGTGGGGCATGCTGGTGTTTCTCACAGAAGATGGTAGCCTTAAAATTTATATGCATTCTGACAAGCGTTTCGCATAGTATTATCATTAGAGAGCATTTTATTTTGAATAAAGAAAATACTTAGGAAACTAGAATCTTCCATTGCCCTGTGCCCTTTTCCTCTTAATAAGCCCTGCTATTAGGCAGGCTGTTACCCCTCACATCGTGGAGGAGTTAATATCCAGAAAGACTCCTGTGTCCCCATAGTGAAGCCCAAAACCTTCAAAGCATCAAAAGACAAACTCTGAAGGCCAAGGACACTTACAGAGTTTCTTTCAGGTGCTGGTGGGCCCACGGTGGGGGGTGGGCCATCAGGAAGAAGCAGGAGCTCCATCCTGCTGTCCCCGAGGTCAGGCCCTTATGGCAAGGGTCTTATGGAATTTGGAGACCCAGATACTCATTGTGGGAATGGTAAAATTCTCTGTTCAGGTTAAATTAATTTGTGTTTTCTTCCCTTAGGGGATTGCTTAAAAAATGAAATTCTTCAAGAGCTGCACTTTTAAAATAAGACAAAGTGGAAGTATCACGTTATTTTATGAGCAATACAGGCTCCTTCCTCCTGAGACCTTTCACCTGCGCAGAGAAGGTAGGGAGGTCACTCTGGTGCATGTCTAGGAAGCGAGTAACAGGCAGCATCTTACACTTCCCTCCCTTCTGAGTTGCCTTTATCCTCATCAAGTTTCCACCCTGGCTTCAACAACTCGAAGAGCGTTGGTCTTGGAGGTCAGGCCGTATTCTTCGACTTTCTTCTTAGTGTCTTACGATTCTGTCATTCTTCCTCTGCTTATCCATTCAAGCAGAGAGCTGCAAAGACCTCTTTGTTCATTGTCAAGTACTTCTGGACGAGCCCAACAAAGGTTCCTTCTTGGGCTGGGAGCGAAGCACAGTGGTAGAGCACTTGCCTCGCGAGCGTCATGGGATGGGGGAGAAAAGAAAAGGCTTCTGCTGGAGAACTCTCATCTCAGCAGAGCTGCTCGGGGGTGACCTCTGATCATGTGTTTTCATGTGGCGGGATTCTTGCTTTTTATAATGTGTCTTAATGTCTTTAAAAATAGCTGTGGACCTTCTTTTTTCTAAATAGATATTTTCTTACTGCTTTTTGAAAGTAATATGAAATGAAATCTTTTTTGGTTTGAACTCAGGGCCTTGCGCCGAAATCATTTCTTATTCTCACTTATTGGTTAATAAAATGTCAAGACGAATGTTGGCAAGGAGAATAAACATTCCCCCAGGAGCCTTGGTGCAATGTGTTTTCTGCTCTCCCAGCCCCAGTGTCAAGCGGTTCTGAACAGCTGTCCCAAGAAGCGGCCCTCCCGGATGTCGTGTGAGCTAACCGTCAGGATCCAAGGGCATGAGCACCTGCCGTGTGGTTTGACTTTATTTCCTAAGTACATGACAGAAACTTTTTGAGGGTGAAGTCAGAAGGGTTAAAAGCATGAACGGAGTTCTGCTTGGCGCTCCTTGGCTAGTGTTGGAACAGATGGAAGGAACGTGGGGTGCCCAGAAGGAAGTGATACCAGGGCAGAGCAGCGCTGGCCCCGATCCTGCACACCTATGTAGTGGCCAAGACTTCATGTTTCTTCGTGGACAGTGTTGGATAAACATGCGATTTCCATTGTCCAGTGCCCTTTTATAATCAAATATCGAAAGTAATTTACTCATGCCAGACATATCACAGAGAGTGAGACGAGACATTTCTACCCGTAAGTCTCATCCTGTTCTTGTTTTCTTCGACGTATACCATGGTCACTGGGTGGAAATCTGGAGGGTTGCCAAGCCGTGAAGGGCGTCAGCAGGAAAGCGATGCAGGGAATCCTCATCTGCTCTTAGATGCTTGTCCTTTGTGTTGTGTGGTTTTATTACAGTCTGTCTAGACGGAGGTTTGTTTTTATTTGGCCCGCTTGAGATTCGTTGTGCTTTGCGAGTATCAAATGCATGTTTGATTCAGTTTTAGAAAATGCTGACAGATAAGATTTGCTCTTCTACATTTTCTTCTTTTCTCCTGAACTCCAAATATGTTAAAAAGAAGTTCAGAACATGGCCCAAAATATGTCACTTTGTGATTTGATCTAAAGACACTTTTTAAAAACAGCAGGTACAAAAAGGTTGCTCTGACACCCCCTCCCCCGTTTTGTATCTGAATGCAGGAGAGAAAAACTCCACATTGGAAGTATTCTCCCTGTACCAGAGGGAAAGCGACACTCTTACCAAGGATAGAAGTCAGGGTGAGAGAATTCCACACAAACAGACCTTATTCAACTAACCCTTATCTTCCTAGACCCTTCTCTCAACTGCCCACCCTGGTCCAAGCCCTTTTGTCTGGTCCTGTTTTCACAATTTACTACTAATTGTCCAATTTGGTAAAGATGCTCCTCCATTTTGTTAGGGTTATACCTCACTAAATCCATCATAAATGGGAAATGCTGTAAGTCCAGATGAATTAAATGCAGTACCTACTGAGCATCCTAGGTCACAACGGCACGCTGGGGAGTGCCCACTCCTCGCCCTTGTGATCTCTGCGATTGGTGAAAGAATTTATACATCAAAGGGCTTCTGTATTTCAAATCTGTAATTTAACAGTTACATAATAAATTATGATTAAAATTTAATCTAAAATCCAATAAGGTAAAACAATTTACATTCTTACCAAGAGCATCTGGCAGGATCCTTTTCCCCATACTGTCAATACAGGCTTTTATCAGTCTAGTTAAGTCAATTTGGAGACAGAATGGTGGCAGTTAACCACTAACAAAAAGTGAGCCAATGGGAAAATAATATTAGACAAAAAAGAATTCAAGAGAAAAAAGGATTTGAAAGAACAGAGTGGTATTTAACTGATAAATTACTGTATCAGTATTTACTAGAGAAACAGATATAATACAAGATATAAGAATATATAAGGATTTACAGATTGGCTTACAAGGGCTGCCCACAGAGTCAGACATGGAAGAGTGCAGAGGTCTGTCTGTGCGCTGGAGATCCAAAAGCTCCAACCGAAGGTCTGGAGCTCACCACAGCATCCCCTACAGATCCCTGTCCAGAGGCCGGTGGTTCTGCGATGGAAGGTGAAGCATGTGTGCCGGAAGCAGAAGAGTCTGTGCTGGAAGCCAGGAGATATTGTCCAAGGTGAAGGTGAAGCCAGATTATGTCCGAATTGAAGGTGGAGCTCCTCTGAAGAAACCAAAGCAGATCCATCCTTCATTTCCCTGTTATACCATCCGGGGACAAGCTGCCCCGGGTGGGGGGGGGGGTCTTCCACACCCTACCGTGTGGGATGCTGAGCCAGTTTAGTTGAACTTCTCTTACTCAAACTGACACAGTCAATCAACCATCACAGTTACACTCTACCAAGAAAGCAAAACAGCCA
>PVJO010012421.1:0-55598 GCA_004026905.1 Hystrix cristata
CATCCATCCGTCCATTCATCCATCCATCCATCCATCTATCCATCCATCCATCTTTCTTCTATTCCCGAGCACCTGCTGTCTGCTTGACCCTGGGGTGGGAGGCAGGAATGGAAGGAAATTAAAGACTCTCCCTCATTCTAACAAACCCACAGTCTGATGAGGAGGGAGAACCATGGAAAAGGCGCAATGCACTTCTCAAAGCAGCACAGAGGTGAGTGAAGAGGAGAGAGCAAAGGGCTGTGCCTAATTTGTTAGAAGAGGGTCCTCATGGGAAGCAGTAAGTAACAGAGATTTAAAGGATGAATAAAAATTTTCTAGGTGGAGGAAGCTGAAGCATTTCAGACAAAGGCAGGGAGCTGAGAATAAACACACACACGCACACCACGCCATAGACAGAGACCGTGAGCTAACACACAGGAGTCTCAGCATGTGGCTCACGTCTGGGAAAGTAGAAGAAGGGCCAGATTGCAAGTGGCTGTGAGTGGCAGGTAAGGAGTTTGGGTGCCAGTGCTGTAGAAGATCAGAACAGGAACGTGCTACGGCTAGCCCTGTATTTTAGAAACCTTAAGCCAGCTGTTTTGCACAGCGAGGACTCACTCGTTTATTCATCCAACATTAATTGAGCCCTTACTACATGCCAGGCCTCCTAGGGGGTGCGGGAATAGCAGTAAGCAGGACAAAAAAGGACTTGCGCATTCTTAGGTCTGATATCCACGTGAGGTTTGGGATCCGATCCTCCACGGTACTGAGGGGTGACTGTTACACACACAGACACTGATGGGCACACACACACACACACACACACACACACACACACATTAGTGCTAAGTGCTAAGAAGGAAAAAGTCTCGGATCTGTGCCAGAGACTGCTTGGGGTTATTTATGTTGGACACGCTGGAGCTGATCTTGGGTTTGAGACGTTGGGAGAAGGTGACGCACTCAGGGTTGCACCTATTGAGTTTAGGCTGGCAGGGCACACCCTGCATTCGTCTGACCTCGGTTTCCTTTTCCCCGGCCATACCAGCCTACATTTCCCAACCTCTGCTCCTGGGAGTGGGTTCCATCCAGTGCAGAATGGGCAGCAGCACTGTGTACCTCCTCTATGCCTGAATCTTCCCACGCCATCTTCCGTGCCTTCTCTTGGTTTTGCAGAAGGCTGAATCATGCCAACCAGGAGCAGAAGACCCAGTAGAGGACTGTGATGCCCTGGAGCAGGTTTTCTCAACCACCGATACTGTGGGCCAGGCCATTCTTCATGACTGGTAGTGTGGTGCATTTAGCAGCTTCCCTGACTCCTGCAATCTAGACACCAGCTGCCTCTACCTCCAGGTAACCTGGAGTCTCTCCAGACATTGTGAAATGTTACTCTTGGAGAAAAGCTGCCCCAGAAAGTGGCAGAGCAACAAGACAGAAGCTGCCTGGATGCCTGAATGAATGGATGGAGCAGAGCTTGCCCTGCATAGAGACATGAAGGAGAAATAAATCTTCAGAGATATTTAGGCTTGTTTGTTACAGCAGCTCAACCTACCCTCATACCCTGTTCATGTGTGGAGCTCTTCTAGGTCTGGATTGGACACCCACATGTTGTAATTATCATCTCAGCAGCCAGCAGAGACTGGAAATGACCATAAAAGGGTGAGATGCAAAAGAGCCTGAGGACTGCATGCTCAGGAAAGGGGCATTTAAAGATGTGGACGCAACAGGAGGCTGATGTTGGAAGGAGGTCAGCTAGGAGACCGGGGGCTGTGGATACTGGTGGAGGAAAGATGAAGCCAGCAGGGAGGGCAAGTAACAAGAACTTATCTGAAATGCTGCCTCTTAGATCCATGTTCACTCAAACCTGGAGACTTTAGAAGAGGATGAATAAATAAGGGTCAGCCTAGAACAAAGACATGGAAGGTCAGGCAGACAGCTGGGTTCCAGTCGGGCATAGATCTCTGTCCATTAAAGACCACTTATCCCAGCTCTACAGGATAAATGAAGGAGAATCTGTGTAAGCCTTTCATCTGGTTCCCACCCTCTTTTAGTCTGACCCTGGTCCTCCAGAAAAGGTGTTATATAAATAAAAAATACTGTTGTTACAATATGCAGGGGACAAGTGTTGATAAAGATCAGAGGAAGGCTGGGAGCCTTCAGCACCCCTCCGGCGGGGGGAGGCCTGATTCCATCCTTGCGTTTCAGGAGCGCTTTGTAAAGGAAGCCATGTGGCAGGGCCTCGCTGAGATGGTTTAAAAAAGTGAAGGAAATTCCCCATTTCCTGGTTGTAAGAAAATATGGGTGGAACAAGTCTTAAATGAGCTGATCATGGCTCTGACTTTGATGTCAGTTGAATGACAATGATCTCCTAGGCAGGAACACAGTGTAATGAACCTCGCCCCAGCTTTTCCATGCAAAACAAAATCACTGAAGGGGCCTTGTGTTGGAAAACAAAGGCGCTCTGACTGGCGGGGGTGGAGAGGAAGGCCAGGGGATGTTCTTCAACTGTGGCGAATGGGAAATGGGGTGGGGGGCCCCTGCGGGGTTTATGGAGGCCTCTGTGAGGCTGCTGCTGCTGCTGCTGCTGCTATGCACTTTAGCAAACATTTATAAAAGCCCTACTGTGTGTTGGGGAAGTGTATCTGGGCTTGTCAACGTGGAAACCAGATAAGGAAGCTGACTCTGCGATGGGATGGTTGGAACACCTGATTCCTTTCTCCTTTTCCTTTTTTCCAGCAGTATTAACTGAGTGCCTGCTCTGTACCAGGCACTGTGCTGGGCAGTGGGATACCAAGATGGACACAATAGCTCTGTGAGTGGTTCTGGCTTGGAGGCCGGAGTCTGGGTGAGAAGACAAAGCCTCAAGGGACAGAACCACAAAGCGAAGGCTGACAGGTCATGAAGTTCTAAGAGCTCCAGGCGCTCACAGGGCACTGATAGGGAAGGCAGAGGCTGGTGTCAACCCTGCAGAGGAAATCAGGCTCCAAAGGAGGGGACGGTGGGGCTGAAGCCGGGTTTTGAAGAGGGGAAAGGAGCTGGCCCAGGTGGACAGCTCGGGAAGGCCATCCCAGGCAGACGGAACAGCAGAGCAAGGCACGGAGGCTCAAGAGGATGCCCTGAGTTTGTAAGCAACTGTAAGCAACGTGGATTGCTGGGGCAGTAGGCGATGGTAGAGGAGCCCGGAGCGCTGAACAGCTGTGAGGTCACGGGGCATCTTTTGGACCCGGCTCTGAAGATTATTCCAAAAGCAACAGGAGCTATGGAAGGGTTGTGAGCATGAAGCAGCAAGATCAGCTTTGTGATTTGCCAAAAGTACTGGGCCACCTAGGAGCTAGATGATGGCCTGGAAGAACGAGCTGGTGACATCCGAGAGGGGGCGCCTCATCGACTTCGGTTTCTGGGGAGGGTCTCTGCTTTACAAATACGGAGGACGGTCTGAGCACTTTCTATAAACTGCTGGCCTCTTGGCCTGCTGCTGGCAGAAGGTAGAGGCCTGGCATTCCTGCATTTTCATTGCGTCATAATTCTATATTAAAATATTCATCCCTGAAGGCAGCGGTCAAATCACTGCTGGTGGTTTATTGGAGGATTGGGATTAGACTGGAGTCAGGAATCAGATTTGCTATCCAATTTCTTCTGGCTTTATGCGTTTTATATATACATGTGTGGGGGGGTGCTTGCTCTCTAGGGACACAGAGAGGAGAAAATAACTTCAAAGGTGAAAGTCAAGCCCGGCATGGTGGTGCCTACTTGTAACCCCAGCACTCTTGGAGGAGGCTGAGGCAGGAGGATCTCAAGTTTGAGCCCAACGTGGGCCACTTAGTGACTTAGTGAGATCCTGTTTCAAGGTAAAAAAAGGCTAGAGATACAGCTCAGCGTGAAGTCTCTGAGTTCAGTCCGCGGTACCAGAAATAAAAAGGTATGAGTTGGCTTTTGGTGGTGGTGGTGGTGGTGGTGCTGGGGATGTCAAAAAGTGCCTCTTCAAAAGGAGATGAATGCAAAGTTTATTAGCCAGGAGCAGAGACTTAGATGGTAAACAGCTCCAACCTCTATCTTTAATAATTGTGAAAATTAGAGAACCCGTGTCCTGTTTCTGAGCCTCAGTTTCCCTCATTTGTGAAATGGGCACAAATGTAACACATGGCAAGGGCTTACTAGTTCCTGTTATTAGGCTCAAGCGGTCTTGAGAAATCTGATATCCTTTTGGTCTTTCTATAGCCCTTACACTTCTTACATCACCACCATTTGTTTTTCTCATCAAGGCTGACGTTGGAGCAGGCCGTCTGCGCGGCTGCGGTGGGCGGGTCCCTCTGTTGACAGGATGAGGCGTCAGGTGGGCTGGAGCCTTCCAGTCTGTATCAGTTTGGCTTTTCGAGAGACACAGGACCATTAGGGTGTGGGTGGATGGGTGTGGGTGTCACAGGCGGCGTAGAAAATTATTTTAAGATATTTAAGGAGCAGGCCCATACAATTGTAGAATCCGGCAAGCCCATCACCGAGGGTAACCCGGAAGGTGAGGGACTCAGGCAGGAGTTCATTCCTGGGGCAGAATCTAGTAGAATTTAGTTAAAAGGAACTTGGGGTTTTAGAACAGAAGTGGGACCCTATAACCATCAGTGGGCCCACATGGAACAAAGAAGTGTCCACATGTGCACCAAAAATCACACATAGGCTGTTCATTACAGCAAACAACTTGAGACAATTTAATTACTCACCAACACCACACTGGACACATCAGTGTTGTCATAGCTTCACAGTGGAGTTCTATACTGCAGAGAACATGGAAATAACGCTCCAAGCAACAACATGGAGAAATCCCACTAACAAAATTTGGAGAAAAGGGATCAAGAAACATAACAATGAAGTTCTTGGATTGCATTTATTTAAAGTTAAAAAGGTTGAAAACTAAAGAACAGGAAAGGAGTCAATGTACCCATACCTTCTTCTTCTAGCAATAACACTCTAATTTTCCCTTGATACTGCATCCCTACCCCTACTTTTGGTTTTTGACCTTCAAGGGGAACGGACCCACTTCCTGTTTCAGATTTGGCCCAATCAGCACGGTCCTTCCTCTGAGCTCCAGTGATAGGTTCAGGGATGGTCATGTGACTCAAGAGCAGTTCAGTGAGCGTCAATCCTAAAACTTTGACTGCAAATGATGAGAATGATAAGCTCCCTTTGGCACTGGAGTTGCCAAGCTGGGAACGAATTTGTCGGGAGCTGTAGGTGCCGGAGTCTGGCCATGAGAGACAAGCAAGGCTGAGAGATGGAGAGAGGCTGGTTTCTGCCAACCTCGTTTAGTGTCTGTGTTTGGACTAGGACGTGTCTGTTTGTCCCACCGCCCACATCAGCACCTGGCTGCTCTTCAAGGGGATGCTGGGGACAGAGGGACGAGACGTCACTCTACTCTTCCTGTCACTGCCACTTGTTCTTGGCTGGTACGAACTCTGGTACAACGGCCTGAACTCCCCAGATGCTGCGGGATGTTAGGAAGTGCATCGCTCATCCTCTGCCATTTGGCCTCCCAGGTCCCGGTCTGTCCTTCCGTAAAATGAATGGGCTGCACCAGGCAGCCCTTCTGGTCAGACCGCATGTCAGTTTCCATTAATTACCTGTCTAGGTTGCTCTGGACCTTAATGAAAACTTCAGTCTCTTACTAGTAAAACTAAAGGTAGCGCGTCGAACACTCAGTATGTGGAAGTCTTAGAGCTGTCCCTCACTCTGTGAGAAAAGTGCCCCATTGTGCATGTGGGGACACCTGCCTGCGCAGTGGTCTAAGGTCATATGCTCCAAGTCACACAGGCCTCAGAGCTCCACAGTTTCCAAAAGATGTTTATCTCCACTTTGGTCCTTGTCTGATTTCTGGAGCTGATTGCTTGTTTCCATTTGACAGATATGGAAACTGAGGTTCCCCTGGGGGCAGAGAACCTGTCCATAGCTACAGAGAGCTTCAGCTGCTAGTGGAGATGACTGATGTCCTGTAGGGAGCCTGTGACTCGGTCACAGACACACACAGGGTAACAGAGGGTGGTGTGATTATACCCATTGCACAGACACAGAAACTGAGGGTTGCAGAATGAAGACACTTAACCCAAGTTACCTAGTTATGATGGAGTCAGAATTCGAATCCAGGCAGTTGTGTGCCCAGCCCACTCTCTGAACCCTTGTCCTCTGCCCTCTTTCCAGATACAGGCTCTGAAACCAGCCCCACCTCCTGGACCTTACACCCTCCCCTTATTTTGAAAGGAACTCAATAGCAGGATGGGGAGGGAGAATCGGCCCAGCACCTGACCTCATTGTTCCCCACTTGGCAGCCCCGGGGCTCAGGTAAATAGAAGAGATTCCCTCATTGTTTGTCCCTGGTCCTAATGACTTTCGTCTTTGTGTCCTCCAGCCAGACCTCGCCCCTGGGAAGCTGGCTTGGGGCCTGAGGGCTGGTGCTGCCTCTACGAACAATGCTCTTTGTTCTTCACACTTTCCCTATCAAAGAGTCGCAGCAGGACGGCCTTCAGAGGTGATGGGCGCTGTGCTAATTCCTGCTCCGGAGCTGGGGAGAGAGGCTAGGGGGTCAGAGCCAGGTGCAACCTTGACCCAGTTAAGTTACCCCGGATGGCTCCTCCTGGGTGTGGGAGAAAGCCCGGGCAGAGGCTGTGAACAGCTTGGACTTATTAGCACCTCACATCTCCTGTGGATTGTTCTCTTATCTTCTGGGAGCCGCAAGGCTGGTGAACGGGGAGGGGGCATCAGTAAGGAGAGTGATAGTCATAGTGAAGGTGAGGATGCCTCTCTGTATTAATTGTGCACTTCCTGTGTCCCGGGCACTCTGTGAAGTACTAGATATACGGTAACACTAAATCCTAACTAGAACCCCGGGAAATAAAAATTATTATTATCCATACTTTTCAGACAAGTCGAGCCTTGATCTTGGATCTGTGAGACCCCAAAGCTGGGACTCTTGCCTGTGGGCTCAGGCAGCAGCGTAGAGTAGAGCAGGTGTGTCTCAGACCCGCACCCCCGGGCCGGGCTGCTGAGCCGAGCGTGTGACCTTGGGGTGCTGGTGACCCTCATCTCTGAGTGTCTTTCTCCTTGCCCAGGCGATGGAAGGGCTGTCTCTAGGTCTGCACACAGGTCAGGGGCCTGGCAGGAAGCCGGATGTACTCTGGAGGGTCAGAATGGTGAGAGTTTAATCCAGGCACTGCTTACAGATGAGTGGGCAGGGCCATGCAAATAAACAGAGGCTGCGGGCACCACAGCCTGGCATCTGCCGAGGGCAAGAGGAGCATCCAGAGGCGGAAGTGCCAAGGGCAAGAGGAGCCCAGGTAGGGTTGAGGCATGGTGGCTGGGAGAGACACCCCTCTCCAGGAACATGGTTCTGATCAGGAAGGGAACCAGATAGATACTCATTTGTAATGGCAGCAGTGTCTACACCCAGTAGGGACTGGGGAAGGATTGAATGAGTTCAGATATGTGTAGCCCTGAGAAGAGAACCCGGCCCCTGGCTGTGCCCAGTAAGTGCAGCCTGCCATAACAGTGCTCACAGGCTGAGGGCCGCCACAGGGATCTCCTAAGTAGTAAACGTGTCATGTGCTCTGTCTAAGGAGTAGATATTGACTGGGCAGCAGAGACAGGAAGCCTGTTTCAATCAAGTGTGGGGAAGCATGTTTGAACTAAGACCTGGAGGAGAGTTGAGAAGCCCCCAGGTCCACAGAGAAAGAGCAGGTGCAAAGGCCCCAGGGCAGAATCGACTTGGCTGCTAAAGGACAGCAAGAAGAGCATAAGGCCAGGGGATGAGTAAGTGCTTGAGGTCAGAGAGGTAATGGGATTCGCAGGCCCAGCATCGGGAATTTGGATTTGCTTCTGGAAGAGCAAGACATTCCCAGAAGAATGTGATACGAGAAGAGACAAGGCCCCGTATGCTCGTCCAGGATTTCAAGAAGCAGATGCCAAGAGGGAATTAAACGGTCACAGTTTTATTGAGGGGGTGCTAATATTTGAGAAAATGCTAAGGGCGCCGGAGAAGGCTTCAGAGCTGTGACACTGGCAGACAGCTTGGATTCTCGCGAAGGAGAGGAGGAGGGAAGGGAGAGTGACCCCAGGCTGCCAGGAGTCTCAGGAAAACTCGGAACAGTCATGGTGGGGTCCCCGGGCTGTCCAGGGAACTCTCTGCCTTCCGGAAGCGGGGCCGCCTGCCCACACTGGCTGAAGGCAGCTAGAGGAAGTGGCCTTCCATACTCACGGGGCTTCCCAGCCTAGCAGGTGGGCAGCAGTCCCCTGGCCCCGTGTGGTTGCTGGCTGGGAGGAGCTGGGGCTGTTTCAAGAAGCTCAGCTAGACCTGGGCTTGGTGGCACAGGCCTGTAATCCCATCACTCTGGGAGGCTGAGGCAGGAGGATCTCAAGTTTGAGCCCAGTCTGGGCAACTTAGCAATTCAGTGACACTCTGTCTCAAAAAATATAAAAAGGGCTGGCGATGTAGCTTATCTCAAAGGTCTTGAGTTCAATCCCCAGTGCGCTCTCTACCACCACCAAAAAAGAAAAAAAAATAAAGGTCTGATGGAAAGTCAATAGGAGGCGGCTTGGTGACAGTAGAAGCTCCCGCCCAAAGACCCACCTGGGGGCTGCGTGGGCAACAGCGGCTGACACTCCCTGCAGGCCAGAGGGGGCTGCACTTGCCAGTGAGTCAGGCACTGCCGGCTCCGTCCCTGGCCGTCCAGCCTGCTGACACCCCGCAAATCCGTCTCCCTGGAGGAAGTCAGGCCTGTAGCTGGCTTCCTGCTATTATACCATTTTTACAGCCTGGATTGATTTAGGTGTTACGTTCTTGCTAAGAATATGCCCTGACACTTGAAGGGGACCTTTATTATTGTCCTAATTTGTGAAGAATTAGTTGTTGCGTTTTTTTTCCTTTCCCCTCTCCCCTTTCTTCTCTGCAGGGTCAGGCTGGAGCCAGATCATTGTTGTTAAATTTAGATCTGAAACTATATCGGGCCTTGGGCTGGTGTCTCCAGGCTTTCACTTCTTAAAACAGGAAGGAAGGCCCCAGCTGGGGACTCACTGAGAGCCAAGAAGCCGCTTCGAAGGCCTCAGCACTGCGTCTTTGGGTGGAAACTGCTGGATACAGTTAAGAAGGGAACCAGACTCAGGGAGAATTATTTTGTGATTAAATCCAAAGATCCAAGCTCCCCAGTCCAGCCTTCTGGTCTACCTGCAAGTCGGGGCCCATGCTCACAGTGAATTAGAGAATAGTAGGTGAAGGCTGCAGGTTGGGTTCAAATCCCAGCTCTGCCACTTCCTAGCCATGTAGCTTTGAGTAGGGAATGAGGCTTACCTTCCCTGCTGCCTCAGTTTTCCCACCTACAAAATGGAAATGATGGTCCACGCTAGTATGGCTGGTGCTGGATTAATTAAGGCAGCATATGCAGTATGTACGAGAATACGTGGCTTTATTCTTTAATACGTGTTAGCTATTATTACAGGCTGAGTTGCTCTAATCCAAAAATCTGAAATTTGAGGTGCTCCAAAATCCCAAACTTTTTGATTGCCAACATGAGGCCATAAATGGAAAACTCCACACCATAAAACTTTGTTTGGGGCACTTGATAATTAAAAATATTACATAAAATTACTTTCAGTCTATCAATATAAGGCATGTTATGAAAGCCAAAGAAATTTCACGTTTAGACTTGGGTCTCATCCCCAAGATAGCTCACTACACATGTGCAGATATTCCAAAATCTGAAATCGGAAACCCTGTCGGTCCCAAGTATTTTAAATACAGGATATTGTGCCCATACTAGTTCTGGTTTCCTTGCTAGCGGGGCTGAAACTTAGAATCTATCAGAGAAAGCCTCAGACATACAAATAATTCCATGCTAAAGCATTAAACCATCAACTGAATTAACTTACTAGTTAATCAACTAGTAAAAGTTATTCAGAACTAGTGAAGGGCATTGAATGATACCAACTAATGTTGGCTGGGCACTCTCTCTGCATCTTGCATTGAGTTGCATCCCTGGGTGGTAGTTAAAAGCAGCCAGTCTGGACCAGGCCGCTTGGTTCAATGTCCTCAGTCTGTCCGTTAGAGAGTCAAAGGATCTCTCCCGCAATGGCAGCCTTCTGTGACTCCAGTCTTGCTTGTTCCATCCATTTCTGCTGGAATCCACGTGGTCTACCATATTGTTTATTTGTTCATCTTATTTATTTTGTTTTCTACCACTAGAATGTGAGCTCCTGCGAGCAGACATTTTGCCTGGGCATAGGAAGCATTTAGTAAATGCTTATTGAACAAATTAACCAAAGAAGGAAGCGTTGACAATCTATGTAAAGAAGGAGAGATCTACATTTCCCGTCATCTTTGCCTTATGTAGTTCCTGGAAGCTTAGAGCTTCGTGAAAAATAAAGGGCTCAGAGAGGCGGACATCTCTTCAGGGGACACACAGCTCACTACTACCTGCACTTAAGTAGCACCTGTGTCCTGCCATGGACTGTTCTCGACCCCTTGCTCGGGCTGCTGCAGCAGAGAGTCACAAACTAGGTGCCTCAGCAAGCCAGCTCACTATCGCTCTGTCCTGAAGGCTGGGAGTCTAGGATCAAGACCCAGGCGTGGTCGCATTCTCTTTGGAGGCACAGGCCTCTCCCCTAACTTCCTGACCTCATCTTAACGAATTATACCTCAATAATCGTATTTCCCAAAAAGATCAGAGTCTGAGACACTAGGGGTTAGAACTTCAAAGAGTGAACTTTTGGAGGCCACAACTCAACTCACAACAAGAAGGAATGAAGATGCATTGCCATGAAGTGTTTTTTTCTCAAAGCGAATGCTGCTAGGAAGTGGCAGAGCCAGGATTTGAACCCAGGACAGTCAGACTCATACCCCGCGCTCTGATGCTGAATACAGCAGTGAAGTTGAGCTCTCACACCAGGGCTGGATGCCAGGCTTTTGCATCCCTTTGGCCTGAGGGGAAAGGATGGCGAAGGAGATGGAAAGGGGAGACTCTTATCCGGGTGTGTTGCTAACACCCGAAGGCTTGGTCCTGCCTCAGCACTCGGTCGAGGAAAGGGTTGGATGTTGTGTGGACCGGGCCGAGCTGATGGGGACTGGCAGGTGCTTCCCTCTGCCCCATTCCTCCACATGGATGGACAGCAGGAGCTCACTCTGGACTTGGGACGGATCAGAAGGAGGCAGCTGAGCAGGACAGGAACACAGTTCCTTTGAGGGCTTTCTAGATTCCCCTGGATGGAAGGGCCTTTGCCGGCTCAGAAGGGAGTGGTGAGACCCAAGCAGAGATACATAGATCCCTCGTCCTCTTTCATAGTGCAGGAGGCTGTCGGTCACTGGAGAGGACCCAGCCAGGACAGTCTGGCGACAATGGGACACATGCCGGTGGGAGGATCGGAAAAGGCGGAAGAAGGGCTCCCTGCAGTGGTGGCTGCCTTGGCCACCCAGCTGATGTGACGAGAGGCTGGGGACACGTGGCACTGCCGGACACACCATCCAGGCTGAAGGTGGCACGAAGACAGGCTGAGAGTCTAACAAGATCATTCTAGACGCAGTCGGCTTACCACAGTCATCTCTGGCGATAAGATTTAGTCAAGACACTGTGCTGAAGGCTGAAGCATCGCCTGGAATCCTCAGAAGGGCCAAGAAGTAGGCATCATGATCTGCCTTTTGTAGATGAAGAAACCGAGGCCAAGTTGGGATTTGAAACCAGGACGTCTGGCCTCGAAGCCCACGCATCTCCTCACTCTGAAAGCTCTCTTCCTGGAGGAGGGAACTCCTAGTTCGCTTCAGCACATGCCTGGCCCTTCCCCACACAGCTTTTGATTAAATAGGAGCCCAAAGCCACCTTGGGAAAAGACCCAGTCTGCGTTGCATGTGCATTCTCCTTCTCGGCCTCCGGCCACCAACCAAGACCAAGTCCTCATCTTCTTCTACCCTGATGGACAACACGGCCAAAGTAACTTCTTCCCTGGTCTCTCAGCCTGTGCCCACGTTTTCCCACAAGAGTGACTTTGGAAGAAAAATCTGAACAATTTCTCAAAAAAACGAGCCATCAGTTTAGTTTTTAATCCAGCCACCCTATTGCTAGATACACATTTCTAAGCACTGAAAATAGGGTCTAAAAAGAGTTACGTGCACACTTACAGTCATAGAATTATTCACTATTGCCAAAAGTTGCAAACAGGCCAAGCATCCATCGATGGGTGATGGGTGATGAGTGATGAGTGATGGGTGGATGGATAAACGAAATGTGGTATATCCTGACCACGGACTATTGTTCAACCTTAAAAGAAAAAAAAAAATTCTGAGACCTGCTACAATGTGGATGAATGTTGAGGAGAGTAACCTAACTGATACAAGTTGGTCACAAACACACAAATACTATGTGATTCTGCTTGTGTGAGCTTCTGGACTAGTCAAAGTCATAGAGACAGAAAGTAGGGTGCTGGTTACTGGGGACTGGGAGAATGGAGATTTGTTTTTAATGGGTGCAGAGTTTTGCACGATGAAGAGTTCTGGATGGGGGTGATGTTTGCCCAACAATGCGAATGTATTTAATGCCAGTAAAAGATTATGATGATACATTTTACATTATGTGCCTTTTACCACAATTAAAATTGGTAATTTAAAAACAAACTCCTGGCAGATCTGGTTGTATCATTTGGCTGCTTAAAGTTCAATAGTGCTTATTACTTTAAGATGGTCGTAAAAATCTTTGTCTTAGCTTTAAGATCCAGCTGACCTCAGTCCATCTCTCTCAGCTCATCTCTGGGAGTAGGGAGCTGAGATTTAACAAAGCTCAGAACCTGGGACAAAGCTGATGATCATGGTTCCGTCATCCATGGAGGACAGACGCCAGGGTGGCCCCACCAGTCCGGCCTCCTGATGGTTGCTGCTTGCAGAATGCTCCCTCCCTCAAATGGGAGAATATGCCACATGGTTGTAACTTCCTTCTTGCTGAGTACTTTCTCCTTTGCTGGCTTTGAGGAATTTGGCCTCCATATTGGAGAAACCCAGCTGGTAAGGAATGGAGGGAGAGCGCAGCTGACAATTAGGGGAAAGCTGAGGCTCTTCCTCCAATGGGATGCAAGGAACT
This sequence comes from Hystrix cristata, assembly GCA_004026905.1. Taxonomy (NCBI): domain Eukaryota; kingdom Metazoa; phylum Chordata; class Mammalia; order Rodentia; family Hystricidae; genus Hystrix; species Hystrix cristata. The sequence goes on from PVJO010012421.1 coordinate 13,071, forward strand.
GATTTCTGCCAACCACCATGTGAACTCGGAAGTATGTCTTCTCACATTTGCGTCTCAGATGAGACCTCAGCCCCACCTGGTACCTTGAGCCAACCTTGGGAGGCCCTGAAGCAGAGCACCCAACTAATCTGGGCTTGGATTGTGGACCCATAGAAACTGGGACAGTTTGTTACACAGCAACAGCTGACTAATACAATGCTGCTGTTGCCAATGATCATGCACTTTTGAGAGCTAGTTAGCGTGTGTGGCGTCTAGGTCTGAAGACATCTATCCACCCATCCATCCATCTATCCACCCATCCATCCATCTATCCATCCATCCATCCATGTTTTTAGTCAACAATTGATTTGGTCCTCACAAGGCTGAACAGGACTCAAACCGAGTTTCTCACTTTCTGTGTAACTTTAGTTGGGAGCTGGAACTTGAACTTTGCTTTGCTCTTGTAACACCGCGGGCAGCAGAGGTGTTTGAGGCTAGCGTCTGCACGCTTCTCACCCCTCCTCACTGCCTCTCAGGACAGGGAGGAGCAGGGTCCTGCTCATCCCCCTGCACACTCTTGTGATTTCCGATCTGAAGGCCTCCCTGCTCTCATGGGCACAGCCTGGGTGACGGTGCTCCATTGGCTGGCTGTCCTCTTCCCTGGGGCCTCCCTGGTGAGAAGCTGTGGGGTCTTGGACTCCCACATCTTCTCTGTCCTCTTAGCCACAAGTCTGACCTGGCTGGCAGAGGGAAGGTGAGTTGGTCAGGAAGAGATGAGAGGCCAAGGTGCCTGAGACCAGGGAAGCTTACCTCCTACCAGGGTGGGGTGCGGGGAGAAGAGGAGGACAAAGAGGTGGAGGGTGTTGCCATTGCCTCTTCTCTGCCCTCTCTGACCCCCAGGAGGCTTCCTCACAACCATCCTCTGTGTCCAGTTTCTTCCTGGGCAGGGAGCAGCTGCTGCCTGAGCCCCCAGACATCTCAGCCATGTTTCAACCTGTGTTATGGCTTGTGTCGAGCTGTCCCCCCAAAGCCTCATGCTGGCACGGGTGGGACCTTTCAGAAGTGGCTGAATCTAGAGTGTTTGATGCTGGGATTGAGGGTGTGTGATTACTAAATTAGTCCACCGATCGGTTTGGCCCAGTTCTGGGCGTGGATAATGGGAAAGCCCTCCCCGGGTGTGAATGCTACCAGCCCTAATGGTGTGTAGCCTGGACAGAATATAAGAGGCAAGGATGGTTACTGCTGTCACTCGCTGCTTCTTCGATACTTCAGTGCTTTGCAGTCTTCTGCCTGCCATGAGCTGTTTCCCCTCTGTAGACTCACAGTCTACAGAAAGACAGAAGGATCCAAAGGGATCGGTCTCCTTTCTTGACCCACTTTCAGCTCACTAAGAAACAAGGTAAGGTTCAGGCACACCGCATGCAGACAGAGAAGCACAGAACTTAGCAAGCTTGGACCAATAAGCAGCATCGTGACCAAGCTGCAGAAACTGGAGTCAAAGGTGACAATGGCCACTGCCTACCCCTGGCCCTTTCTACCTGTGTGACTGTGCGCCACGCCTCTGACCCCCCACATCCTCAATTTTCTCATCTGTGGAAGGAGAGCAGCCTCATAGGTTTGTGGTAAAGACAACAAATGGGAGAATTTGAGTGTAGGGCCCAGCAGAATAAGTGCCTCGAAAGTGGGAATTGTTTGTATATTTTTATTTACTCTAATCTATTTAGAAAAGCTTGCTGCAGTGACTGTTTTATAGCTCTGATCCCGATCTGGGGTCCGTGAAACCTTCCAGATGGGTTGAAAATTGACAGTGATGGATGATGGCGCCGAAGTGGGAAGAAATAATTCATTCTCTACTGGCCACACTGATGATGTACAATGGACAGCGCTCATGTCCGGACAGCGCTCGCCCCTTCCCCCCAGTCAGGTGTTCTTTATTCCCTCGCTGCACATCCATATAAGCAGGTCTGGCTTTATCAAAGGGCAGAGAGAGGACGATGCTTGGGCTGGGGTGCATGTAGGAATCTTTTAGCAGACAGACCGGCTTTCATGTGGCCCTGTGGATGGCAGAAGGCTAATCTTTTTACCAGCTTCTCAGTTGCAAGGATCGAGGCGTAGGATTGGTGTGGGAGGCAGACATCAATCATTAGCTTTGCAAAGGGCTCCTGCTTGACTTTTGCTTGGAATCAAATTCTAGGGTTTGGCCAAAAGTCTGTAATATGTAGGACATACTCTAAAGGGCACAGAATAAAGGCACCGTGAAATTTTCTTCTCTCAGGACTCCAGGCCTTTAGCTCTGTAGGCGACCCAAAGGAAATGGGGAGTCCAATGGGTTTTGCCGAAGTAACCCAGCATGTGGTTTACTTGTACCTAACTAGCCTTTGCTACCTGCTTATCTGGTAGTATTTAATAACATCTATAGTAGCTAGAAACAAAGTGAAAACTAGTTATAGCAGCCCAACAAGCTGACTTTTAAAAATTACTGTGCAATCCCCATTCCATAAATTAATCATTTTAGGGTACACGATTCAGTGGTGTTATGAACTGCGTTCCTAATGTTATGCATCTACCACCTCTATATAAGTCTGAAACAGTATCGTCATTTCTAAAAAATCTGGTACCCATTAATCAGTTATTCCGATCACCCCAACCCCTCATACTTGCTGATCGCCACTTTCTGTCTCCATGAATTTGCTTATTGTGGACATCTTATAAAAATGGAATCAAACCTTACACTATGGTACCTCAGTTTGTGAACTGAATTTGTTTTATGATTTGGGGGAAGATGGCTGCATTTGTGTTTGTATGGGGAAGATGGCCGCGGTCCTGTTTGTCACCTCATGTGGAGTTTGTGAATGGAAGCAAATTTGGGCAACTACTCTTGTTTGCAAACTGAATTGTTTGCATATAGAAGCGTTCGTGAACTGAGGCATCGCTGTATGGGTTTTTGGTATCTGTCTGCTTTTACTTAATATGTTTCCCAGGTTCACCCATATCGTAGCACATAGCGGCCCTTCACTTCTTTCTGTAGATGAATAATATTCCACGGTATGAATGGAATATTATTTCATTTTGTTTCTCCGTTCATCCACTGATGGACGTGTCCTTGTTTTCCCCTTCGCTGTTGTGAATAACTTTGCTGTGAACTTTTGTGTACAAGCGTTTGAGTGTCTGTTTTCCGTTCTTTGGGGCATATAGGAGTGAGACAGCCGCATCATATGTAATCGTTCGTGTGACCCTTGTTTTCTTGAATAATGGCCCCAAAGCACAAGAGTGCTGAGTGTAATTGCTGTTTCTGATTTATAAATTAAACTTCATCATAGGTGTGTATGTACAGGAAAAGTTTAAATAGGGTTCAGCTCTATCTGCGGCTTCAGGAATCCACTGGGGTCTTGGAACATTTCTTTCATGGATAAGGAGGGATGAGTGTGTGAGGAGTACGTGACTGTGTGGACTAATGACTTATTATGTCCTCTGGGGCCTTCAGCACAGAGGGAGTGACACAAGACGTACACTCTCACCATGTGCTCCTATTGCCGATTCTGCAAACACTCCACACACTTGGGGCCCTGCCGCCTCCTGGTTCGGCTCCCCGGATGTTCTCCCCGTCGGTACAGCTCACTCTCACTTCCTTTACCCCTCGCCACTCGGGCTTCTCTGGGGCACCGGTAAGGCAGCGGCCCCAGCCCCGTGAAGTGTGTGAGCCAGTTAATATTGGACCCATCCAGAGGCACACAGGTGATGTCTGCAAAAGTTACAGAAGCCCAGTAGTGAAATCACTCCTTTGAGCCTACCAGTCCACTCAAAAGCTGAAAGCAGGTCATTTCTGTAGGCGCCGCCTCTGGCCTCCGCCTGGTCACCTCCGTCCCCAGCATCTTTTGCTGCCTCCCAGCCTGACCACTATCACAGTGTGGGGGTTGCGGGGCTCGCCCTCTGCTGGGCTTTATATATTATGCAGCATTTTTGGTCACCCCCTATGTCATAACCCTGCGTCTGCTGCCTCTCTACCCCCAGATCTCAGCCCCACAAAGGCAAGGATCCTCTGTTTTGTCCATTGCCACATCCAGGGCCTAGACTGCCATCTGTGAGCCGGAGGAAGTACCTGGTGAGCTAGTGCTCCCCGGGGGTCCGGCCTTCATCTTCCAAGACCTTTTAACAGGAACAATGGCCAAAAGGAGACGGAGATTTTGTTTTTGAAGTTCAACCTTCCAGGGAAATGGAGTGTAAGCCACACAAATTCAAAGGCTAACTCCATCCTTGGTCCATGTCTCCACACCTTCTGGCTCCCTTTTCTTTGCTGGACTCTCCAGAGTCCTCCTTCCTCCCTCCCCGCCCTCTTCTCCCATTTCCCACCAGGAGGTAGTTGGAGACTTAGGCTGTTCCCCCCAGATCAAAACCTGCCCCGAAGCTGACACTTCTCCTGATGGGTTTGAAGCTTTGCTGACAACCAGTTTTAATTAACCGGCCGAAGAAATGTTGTCTTAGCAGAAAATCTAAGGTGTTTTGAAAGAGCTTCCTGATAGTTGGGCTCCCAAGGGGGGTGCGGCTCACCTGTCCGGTTTGCGGCGTCTGACTCTCGCCGGAGGACTCTGGAGGAGCCTGACTTCCCCGGGGGCTGCCTGGCACACTCGCCCCTTCTCTTGGGCGCTTTCCCTCACACCCGCTCTCCCCAGTCTCCCTCGGCAACGCTCTTCCCCTCGCCTGCTTGCACCTGCCTGTCGCGGGCCTCCGTGTCAGGTTAAATCCAGTCGCTCCCCTCACGGAGACCCAGCAGGTCTTTCTGGATTTGGCAGTCCGATTCCAGCCCCCACCGCAGCACGAAGCGTTATGTTGTCTCTGATCCTGTAAGTGTTCGTTCCGGGCACCACCGCCGTCACGGAGAAGCTCAGTGTTTCCTTCCAAAAGCGAAAAGCTTTAAAATCCCATTTCTCTTAAAAGACTGCACGTTCCCCAAAGAGGAAAGTTTGGGGACAGAGTCTGCCTCGTGCGTCTTGCTTTATCGATCGTGTAAAACTTAGTGAATTGTCTGAACTTGCTCCTTTCTCTTCTTTCTTCTGGAGATGGGGGGCAGCTGTACACACACGCACACTCACACACACACACACGCACATACACACAGAGACAGAAATTTCCATGACAACAAAAACTGGTTCCTGAAATCTTACTCCTGCTGTAAAACTTTAAGTACGTACTTACACAAAAGCGAAGACAAGCTGGGGAAAATGCTATTGTCAGAATGGAAGCGTTAAGCCACTACGAAGCAGCCGTGGAGTACAGTTTACATTTGTTCTTTCTCAATTTCCTCATCTGTCAAATGGTCCTAATAATATCACCTTCAAAACTACTTGGCAGTTTGAATTACTTAGCATGCGGAACGTTCTTTAAAAAATCTGGAACATAAGCCCTAAGTATTACGATTACCTGTATTAACCTTCCATAAAATGGGACTCATCGTTAGAGATTTGTGCAAAAGGCTAGTGGTAGAAGGAGTACTGTATTTTTATCTTTTTCTTTTATTAGCACGTGTTTGCAGTATATGATGACGACATTCGTTGTGAGGAGTCGATACATGTACATAGCATATTTCTACATCCCCTTCCACTCCTCTCTCCATCTCTTGGTCCTCCTCCCTTTTGAAAAGGATCCACCTCCCTGTTTCCTATTGTCTATAGTTGCTCTTTTATTTATTCTTTGGGTTTCTCGTATAAGAAAAACTATGCGATATTTAAGCCCGTGTATCTGATTTATTTCACTTAATATTATGGATTCAGGATGCATCCATCTTCCTCCAAAAGACCCAAGCTTATCCTTCTTTATGGCAGAGCATAGAAGGAATACTAGAAATGTGAATTATCATCATGGGCAGTTGTTATGCATACTTGGGGCTGAGTCTGGAAAAAGGATATCAGGGTTATTGTGAAAGACAGATACAGAAGTTTTAAGTTTGCTAAGGCAAAGTGGTAGAAGCGCTTAGAGGGGCAAGAGGAGAAAGAATTTCCACACAGGTGGAGACTAACAGGCATAGAGCACTTTGGTATCAAGACCGGGGGACAGAATTAGGTACTAAAGCAAAGCGGAAGAAATACATCCTTGCCCTGCAGAAGATAAATGATAAAAGTAATTAAAGAAAAATGGAGCTGATATGAACATTTTGCCTTTTAGCTCATCACAGGCAAGTAGCTGCTTTTCATTGGTCAATATTTACCTCCTGAATTGACCGACGAGAGTCAATACTTACTTCCTATTATTGTACATCTATTTTCTGTACACTACACGTAAGCGGCCTATACGCCCAGGCACCGATACATTAATAGCTATATCAATAGAAAATCAACAATAATCATTTATTTTTAATGGTCATCACCACTGAAACACCAAACAGTGCAATACGCCGAAGACAAAGAGGAACACTTAGTGTGATAGATGTCTGTGGATAATTGATTTAGGTTAACAATTTCCTTTCCTAATGGTGCTAATTGCGTTAATCAACGGGCTGATTTCATCAAAGGCTTTCAAAGGCGAGTCCTGGAGGTTGCCAGCTCTTTCTCTGGTGGATGAGTTAGTTCCCCAGGTGAAAACACCCAGCCTCCATTTATCCTCATCAGCAGAACTGTGAATTGCCGTCCAGCCAGCTAACCCGTGAGCAGGCTGCACCTTTGTTGGGATCCAGGGGCTGGGCTAATTGAGCGACCCGCTCAGGCGCAGTGTCTAGTGGGCAGCGGAGTTGATGGAGATGTCTGGGGCTACCCAGAACCCTTTCCCTGGTCAGGTAGACGCCCAGGTTCCACCATGGGCATTCCATTCCATCCGTGCACTTAGGGTGGGTAGATGATCCATGCCAAGGCAGTGGGCATGCTGCTGGGAATTGAAATCTTGAGCAGAAAGACCCAAGAAGAAGAAAAAACTGTGCTTGGAACGCATTAATTTCAGTGGTGACATCCAGACACACATTTTGGCTTCGTAAAGATTGCCCTCGCTTGGGCTCCTGGAAATTCCTGGGTCCTGCACATGCGCTTTGGTCCTCTGCCTTCTTTCATGTCCCTTAGTGGCATCCGTTCTGGTTCTGATACTTGCAGAGTCCCGGCTGGTTTAGTGGTCCAGTGACATTGTCACTCACGCCAACTCCAGCAGCTGGATGATGGCTTGTGGAAGGAATATTGCAATAAGAAGGGTGAAGAAGTTTCATCCAGCCTGGCGCTCGGTTAGCAATAACAGCGCAGGGTGAATACGCCCTTGCCGTGGGGTGGGGGGGGACAGTACTCATGCTTCATATATGCAGCGCCTGGAGCATGCGAAACACAGTGGTCAAGGGAGAAGGCTCCGGACCCAGCAGGCCTGAGCTGACAACCTCTTTCTCCCACATTTGCTACATGATCTTGAACAAATCACAGAACCATTTGGGCCTCAGTTTCCTCGGCCGCACAGTAAGGATACTAGTCCTCACTCTGGGCTTTCTACGACAACGTAAGTAATAGCAAGTAAAGGACTTAAGCCCATATTTGGAGCCAGGTGTGGGGGTGCGCACCTGTCATCCTAGACCAAACCATACTTGGTACATAGTAAGGACTAAATTGTGTGATCTGCTGCTACTGGCGTTAGGTCACTATTGTATCTGAGGCACAGATGCTATAAACCGAGGCAGGGAATAAAGTCTCGAATAAATAGAAGAGTGGATTAATCGCAGTTTTGAGGATAACAGTCCCAGAATATTTGACAGATTATAGTCAATGACCATTGATTGCCATCTCCAAACTTAAGTTTCTACCTGGCTCCTGTGCACAATTCGGGCCCAATCTGCCCTTCTCAAGTTTTCTAATGGAGGCAAAACCATCTGACGAAATGCTCCTTTTCTCTCCCTCTCATCAATCCTTACTCTGTACTTAAACTATTTCTATTTAACTTCTGCTATATCTCTTTCTTTAACTAGGTCATCTTGAAAGTAGTCACTTCTAGCCGTTTCCTTTTGCATGTTACTAATATACATTAGTTATTGCTTTTAAACTCATTTTAGTCTTCTTTCTAGGAAAAAATGGCAGTAAACTATTTTTTTATTAGTACATGGACTACTAGTCAGCTCTAAGGAAGGATAATATTTTGTTATTTGTAGGAAAATGAATGCACCTCGAGTCCATAATACTAAGTAAAATAAATCAGAGACAGAAGGTTAAATATCACATGGTTTCTTTTATACATGAAACCCCAAATATAAAAAATTTAAAGTGCAAAATAAAAAAGTAGGTGATAGGAAAGAGAGAGAGAGAGACTTTGCAGAAATAGGAAGGGGACCTGGGGTTGGAGGGAGGTGGGAAGGCAGGAAGTGGAAGTAACAGAAAAAAATTAGTCTAAATTATTGTATTTTCGATCGATCCCCAAAAAAACACAAGAGAGGGAGGGAGTGAGGGAAAGAAGGGGAGAGAGAGACAGCTAGAGCGAGCAAGAGAGAGAGAGAGAGAGAGAGAGAGAAAGAGAGACTGAGTCTTTTGGGGATGTCTCCAGAAGCAACATCTGAACGGAGACAAGATTTTAGGTGAAAGTGCTCATTTGGGGGTAATCCAGGAGCAGCGGGTGGACAGTGGGGGACTGACGGGACACATCCCCTCTGAATGGTCCCTCCTGGGGGCCCAGATAACAGGCCAGCTACCGTCTGGCAGGGGTGGCTGGGAGCATGGATTGAAGCCACTTCCTTCATGTTCTGTGAGCAGACAGACAAGTCTTCAGCCTAGAGCTAGAGCTGCAGGCCTGACCACTTGCCCTGAGGTGGCAAAGACCTTGGAGAGACAGACAGAGCACGGAGGAGCTCCATTCCCTGTAGCCACCTTAAGGATAGTCCGGAATTCCCGTGTTTGTTTTGGGGTGCTGGCAGGCAAGTGCTCTAATCCTGAGCTACACCCCAGCCGTTCTTTACCTTCCACCCTCTGCAGGACAAATCTCTGACCCCTTCAGCCTCCACAGTCCACGAAGGCTCAGCTTCCTGGAAACGTATCATAAGAGGCCGCTGCATTACCGTGTTTCGTTACCAGTTTGGGGGGACTTGTCTGACACACTGGCTCCTCCTGACTTCTGATTCAACGGTGACTTCGACTGAGTCCTCTCGCTTCTATTGAAGCCTAATGCATTACTAGTAGTAAGAGTATTGATTTTTAAAAATGAGCCTGTTACTGAACCTATTTAGCAGCTATTGAACTTCCCATGTTTAAATATTTACTCTGCATCATCGCAACCTGTTGGTCCTTCCCCGCCTTTGACGTCGGGTGGTTCGTCCTCCCCAAGACTTCCAACTCTGCAGCTTCTCCAAATAGAAAACTTCAAACACGACAGCATTAATTGGTATCTTCAGGGAACTAGTGTTTGGAGAAGTTGACTTTTATGTGTAACCGAGATATAAAATGAAATCTGGGTGCCTGGCACACCCCAAGTCTTGTGTGACTAATTATTTTATTTATTTATTTATTTTTGCCGGGGCTCAAACTCAGGGCCTGTGCTTGCTGGGCAAGCACTCTAACCACTGAGCTAAATCCCCAGCCAGGCTAATTTTTATATCCACATTAATTGATTGATTTAGTCATTCATTTACTCTGCACCTACTGTCGTCCAGGCACACAGCAGTGATCTGGGGCAGCCTAGGAAAGGCACTTGCGTATTTCTTTGGTGTGTTCCATGATCTATCATTTTAAATATTGCTCCTCATCAGGACTGAAGGTAGATGCCAGATGTTGGGGGTCACAGGCTCCTACAAGAGTTGGATAGAGGGCAATGAACTTCCCCCCGTGAAACTAGCGCTCTGTCTTCAGTTTCCCCAGCCACCCACTGATCCAGACTCTGGGTGTCAGGACAATCGGACGGGAGGTATTTCTTAAAGCTTTGTCTCTTGGTTGATCAAGCTCCTAATAGATAGTCACTTTTCTCCCCATTTGTTTTCTAAAAAAGTGAGCAGTACAACAGCTATCGGTGCATTGAACACCCCAGATACTTAGACGTTCACATTCTAGAGGCGGGTTCCTAGTGTTGCTTGGCTACTTCTTCGTCAGTTTAACTTACAGGACAGTGAAAATTCTCCTCTCTGCCTTTTAAACCCACAGCCTTGCTTTATACTCTTAGGACAAACAGAGATTCAAACCCTCTTGTGATTTATGAACATTTCTTTATTAGGTAAGACATGATCTCTATCTGCAGTTAAACCTTGCCCAGAGTTACTAATTACCACAACCCCTGCCAAGCCTGTTCGATTGCTTTTCATGGAACTACCCTATTTAAAAGAGGGTTTGACAGCTGAGATTCTGTTTTTAATTGCAAAATTTAAAGATGCTTAATGTTGATCTCTTTTTGATGTAATTTAGAGGATATTTAATTGTGGAAAACATTATACACCCATAATCACCCGTAATATCATACCACATATACGTGCGTATAACAGCTTTCGTATATGAATTATTTATTATGTATTCCTTGCTCACATTATTTCTCTTCAAGCTTACAGTAGCTTTACGAGGCAGGTGATGTTATTAGTCCCATTTTTTTCTAAAGAGGAAAGAAAAGTTGAGAGAGAATATTAATTTGCCCAAAGAAATTCAAGAAAGAAGTGGCAAAGCCCAGATTTGATCTAAAGATCTCTGTCACCAAATCCATTTATTAACCACTATGCTGTGACCAGTAGCCAGAGGTAACTTTTATTAAAATTTTAGTGTCTTTCCTTATTACTGACTTTTGAAACTTACTTAAAATTATGAAATTTTATTTTGCATTCTGCCTATTGCATAGCATCAGAAACATTTCTTCTGCATCCCAGTAAAGGCCCTTTAAATATCTTTAATCAGTGCTTAATAGCTAACCATTCTATTAATGGAGCTGTAGGATCTTTCAAATGTCTTATATATATACTGTCAGGGATATCTTTGAGCTTGAGTATTTGTGCAGAGCGATTTTGAAGATCAGGCTGTGCTTTGTTTTCTTTCTGTCTTTGGTCTTATGGAAGTGGACATATTTTTCTTTTTCTTTTTCTTTTTTTTTTTTCCCCAGTACTGGAGATTGAACTCAGGGCCACCGCACTGAGCTACATCTCCAGACCATTTAAAAAAAATTTTTTTTGAGATAGGGTCTCACTAAATTGCCTAGTCTGGGCTTGAACTTACAATCTTCCTGTGTCAGCCTTTCACAAAAGAATTTAGCCTCATTTTGATGAAAAGCCAGCTTCTCAAAGCTGGACACTTAGACACTCAGCTTCCCTTCTTTTCTGCCTTGCCTATGTGGGTTTTTGCTTCACAGCATTCAGCCACATAAATATTTTAAAAATATTTCACGTGTGGACTCTCTCATACCATCTACACACATAGAAACAAGATGACGAGAAGGATAATCCCCCCAAAGTGCAAAGTGCTAACATATTTAATCATCAGCCACGGAATGTATTCTATGAATGAGAATAGCAATTTGACTGGATAAATTGGATTTGATTAATAATAAAAATGATTTCGTAGTCTCCATTTGCTGACCCCCAAATGGGTAAAGACTGAAGGAATATTTGCTGTATAGCCGAAACAAGGCCATTTAGGGGTTTGCTGAAACCCCACCTGAGTTTCCCTCCCAACAAACAATCGTCACGGTACATTGTGTTCCTGTAGGCTTGACTTTCCCTTACCCCACCAGGAAAGTCAGGAAGCCATTAATGTAGGTCTGATAGACTGTGGGGTGGTTGGGGCTTTACATTCTAGGATCTGGCACACGGTGGGCATGCGGGGGATGGCGTTAGGAGAGATCAAAGGGAGAAAGTCAGACAAAGGCAATCTCACATTAGAAAATGACTGTACTCATTAGGAATCATCGTGCAGGGGAAGACTTTTGAATCTTCAAGCATCAGAAGGGAGGAAGTTCGAGAGCCACAGGCCTGTGGACCATGATGAACCCAGGTGACCCCTGGGGCCTAGTGCTGACCCTTGGTGGTGCAGCCTAAATGAGCTCAGTTGTACTTTTCGGTCACTATGTTGGACCGCGCTGACTCTGGGCCCACTCCGAGGGTACGGGGGGGACTCCGATGTGACTTGGGGGAGCCCGACTTGTGTTTCCTGGGCTCTGGGACGAGCCGTCGTCTGCAGTGCACAGCGGGTGAGACCAGCCCTCTCATGCCCGCTCTCTGGAGCACGTGCAGCCTGTCATGGGTTCACTGGGTGTCCCAGACCTCCAGGGTGCCCTGGTCAAACCTTTCACCTGCCAGGAGGAGACACCCTCACTGCTTAGGTACCATCGCTCGGCTCTGGCTGTGCAATCCTGACCTCTCTTACCACCCGGTGGGCCCTTTATCTACAGTGCTCCTCACAGGCTATGGAGGAGAGCGCTTCGTTTCTGGCACTGGGAAGTGCCCCCTGGCCTTCTTGAAAGGTTTTAGGGGTTAACACTCACTGGCTCTGGCCTCTCTTTACCTTTGGTCCCCGTGGCCATGTTTACAATGCAGGTTAGAACTTGAGGGGGCTGGGTGAGGAAGAAAGCAATTAAAAGGCTCCCAGTTGCCTGCCGACCTGCTTGGAGCAGGTCAGACTTGCCGGGTGTGGGCAGGGAGCCCTCCCTCAGAGCCTATCTCTAGAGAGATAAATTCACAGTTAGTAAAGATAAAGGCCCCAGAGAAATGCCACAAGCTAAGCCTGCATGGCCCAGCCAGCCCAGGCATCAAAGGCAGCTGTGACTAATGCTCTCAGCGGGAAACACCTGGGGTCACAGGAGGTTCCTGCCATAGGGCTGGTGAGGAAGGGCTGGCTTGGGCACAAAAAGCTGGAGTCCTGACTCTGTCACTTACCAGTCTTGGGATCTTGGGCAAGTGTCTTTGCCTCCGCCAGCCTCAACCTGCTGAGGCTTATACCCTCCTTTCTTCTGTCTTAGGGCTTCGGAAGGACAAACACTGATGTAGAAAGCGCAGCTGGTGGTGCGGGCCTATAATTCCGGCAGTCTGGAAGCCTGAAGCAGCAGGGTCCCAAGTTCGAGCCCCAGCCTGGGCACAAATGGGCTGGGGATGTAGCTCAATGGGAAGGCGTGCAGTTCAATTCCTGGTAGGGTCCCTGGATCACACTCTCTGAGCAACACTGACCCAGAGCCCTGGTCCTCACCCCGTTTCTTGCTGCAGCTTGCCCGACCAGAGATGCTGACTTGCAGGACACACCCTACGGTGGATGCAGTTCGGTTTACAGTCAATTCCTGGTCTATCTGGGCTCCTTGCAAGGGAGCACCGTGCAGTGCAATAAAGAATGGTGTTATTACTACAGGATGCCCATAGCTCTTTTTAGAAAATCATATAAAGGATCACTTGGTCTATAGAAAATCCCCCAGCAGCTTCCCATTCACTTACACTAAAACCCTACTCCTTACTGTGGCTTGTAAGACCTTATGGGATCTGACCCTAACTCCCTCTTTGACTTCACCTGCCAGCTGCTCTGGGCTCTCAGTTCCAGCCACATAGGCAGCCTCGATATTCCTTGGATGTAAATCACCAGGCTCTTTCTTGGGGCGGTCTAGGGGGTCTCCCGAGAGACCAAAGGCTCATCTTGGTTCACCCGTGACCTTCTCAGAAGACCTCCATTGACCTGTCCTCATTGTCCGCAGTAGTGTGTGTCATTTAGCTGTTCACCATTCACTCCGGGCCTCGCCATGACTGTCACTTTCACGAGAGCGGCCATTCGCTATGGCTCATTCCCAGCCGCGTCCCCAGGACTGGTAAAAGATCTGCGCACAGGACGTACATAATGATATTTTTTCAATGAACGAAAACCTCCAGGTTACTTTTGTAAATTTTAAGAAAATGATTCCTAAACTTTAGTGAAATAAACTGTATTAGAAATAAATTATATAGGACACCCTACAACTGACCACAGCTCCTTGGCGGATTATACACAGCGAGCGCCAGGCCTCAGAGGGTGGTGACTGGAGAAGGTGTCACCTTACCCGCCATATTGGTTTCTGATTGGTGTCATAATGAGTTGCCCTAGAGACAGTTGCTGGAAACAATACAGACTTACTCTCTTATAATTCTGGGGTGGGTCAGAAGCTCTAAAACAAAGGTGTTGAGAGGGCTACATTCTTCCCGGGCATCTAGGTCAGGATGCATTTCTTTGCCTTTTTCAGTTGCGAAAGGCCGTTCCAGTTCCTTGGTTCATGGCCTTTTCCCATTTTTCAAAACCAAGTATTGCGTTCTTCTAACCTCTGCTCATCTTCACCTTCCTTCTTTGACTGGCTCTCCCACCTTCCTCTAATAAAATCCCTTGTAATGACACTGGGCCACCCGGACAACCCGCGATCACGTCCTCACCTCCACATCTTTAACTTAATCTTGTCTACAAAGTTCTGTTTGCCAGGTGAGGGAGCATGTCCATTCCAAGGTTCCCGGGACTCCAGGGGTTGGGATGCGGACATCGTTGGGGAAGCCATTATTCTCCTTATTATACTGCCTTTACTGCCATCTGCTCCCCCAAAATAAAGTGATCTGAGGTATTCTTTTTGGAGTGGTGGTTGCTATCTTGATCATGATTGCTCACCCGTCCCTGGCCTTCTCTGCACCATGACTCGTAGGACTCCTCTATTTGATTTTCCCCAGTCTTTCCCCACTCCGATGCCATCCTTCTTGGTACTGTGGCATCTGGGGAAGTTCATGCTGAGCAAATATGTATGCCTGTTATCAATATTTTCTTAGGACAAGGACACCCAACCTTCAGGATGTTAGTATTAGTCACTGTCCATTTTGAATATGGACACTTTAACACCAGCAATTTCCATTTCATGGGATCCATTATATTGATTTTATTTGTTTTATTCATGTGCATGGTTTTTATGCCACCCACGGAGACATACGAACCAGGCCAGGGTCCTGGAATGTCCAGGAATAAAAATGCGATCACTTCATCACCTCCGTTACAGGAAGAAATCGTTTCTTTCATCCTTTGTTCACAACGGAGATCCCAGGAGGAAACAGGAAGTAGCACAAGAAAATAAACCAAGCTGAGTGGCTCCCGATGCCAACAAGTGACCAACTGGCTGATGAGAAATATGTCTTGCTGGGCTCCGTGTGCTGTGGGGTGTAAGGAGGGCGCCCCGTGGCCCTGACTGGGGTCGGCAGAGTCCAGACTCCCAAAGATCCCAAAGCCTCGCCACCCCGCCGCTCCGGAAAGGTCTTTCCTCGGGCACAGTGCTCAGCTGGAGGCTTCCGGAGGGCCAGGTGGGATCAGAGGAGAAGAGGTACCGTCTTATCCCCCTCGGGCCATCCTCCTCAGTTCTCTTCCTACTTTTCCAGATTATCTGGCTCCCGAGGACTGTGTCAAAGAGGGTGCGACGCCTGTCACCAGCCTCCTTCTCCTGCTCATGGTGCTATGACCCTCTGATTAGTATTAATAATTGATTTATATGGCACCTTTTACAAGCCCGAAAGTGCTGTGTACGATTGGCCCTATGTGGACACACGCATCGCTTCACCCTCACATGATAAGCCGCCACCTCGCAGTGGGGAGACAGCGGTGGCGCCAGTCACCTCGATGGCGCCAACGACGTGACAAGGAGACAGTTTGCTGCAGGAAATAGGGCAGCGCGTTATCTCCCTGGTGGGGGCGGGGGCAGGTGGAGGCCTCCCGGCCTGTTATTAATAAGTCAAAGGCTTGAGGCCCTGAACACACAGCTTGGGAAGTGGATTTTGTTCACAGGATATGGTGGGTTTCCAACACAGAGACAAGAAAGAAACCAGGTACTCGTGGATGGAGGGAAGCCAAATGGCCGAGACAGGTTGAAGTACACACATCTGGGAGCCACACGAGTAGGGAACGTGGGGCTGTGTTTCCAGTCTGTCCTGCCAAGGTGAGGTGGAGCTGCTTAGGGAAGGTTCAGGCCGTTGGCCGCCATGTTTTGTTGGAATGCATCATATATAGGCAGACAGAGAAAGACAAGAAGAGGGAGGGGAGGAAGGAGAGAAACAAAGAAGGAAAGAAAAAGGAGAGGAGAAGAAGGGAGGGGAGGGTAGGAGAGGAGAGGAGAGGAGAGGAGGGAAGGGTGAGAGGAAAGGAGCTTTTCCCTGCACTGTCAGTGTTGGGCATTGGATCCAGGGCTTGCAAACGCTAGGTAAGGGCTCTAACGCTGAGCTGTCTCTCTAGCCCCATCTGCATCTTGCGTTTTGAGAAATCCTAGGCCAGTGTTTGGAGAGATCTGCTCACTGGCTTTCATTTAAAATCTTGAATTACTTACATTTTTAGAGAGTCAGCATGATGTAGTTAAGAACGTGATTCTGGATTCAGTGCATGTTTTGGTGGGCTTGAACGGGCTCATTCGTATAGAGAGGTTCTGCGACTCACCAGCTGTGTGATCGTGGGAAGTCCCGGACTCTGCTCTCACCTCAGTTTCCCCCTTCGTAATGTTATCTACTCGACAGCAGTGGAGCACAGGTTCTGGAACCTGGCATACACTCTGTAGAGATAAGCTATTTATGATTTTATCATTCTGACAGCCACCAGCATCCCCATCATCTTTATTAAATGGCAATTATCTCCTAGGGAAATTAAATACCTTATCTCAAAAAAGAATCCAGTTTCCTAGAGAGGAGGGGTGAGACACAGAGCGAGGGTTCTGGGGTTGTTTAGAATCTGCTTCCTGGGAGGTGAGTGCAGAGATCCCAGCCTCACCCAAGAGTGCAGGCCAAACTCAGAGGTGAGCCCTGTGGGTGGCCTTGGGTGGCCAAGTAGAAGAACTCAGGGGCCAGGAAGCAAGCACCAGTTCCAAAGTGGCCACACAGGGGGTGTGGGCTGGGAGGGGTGGCACCAAGGACTCTGGCAGTAGCTTCCAGGTTGGGGCTTTCCGACTTCATTCCACTAGTTCACGTTCCACCAACCAAGGACAACATGATCAGGTAAGTGGGAGGACTTCAGCACACCCTGTCCCTCTTGAAGAGCCAAAATATTTATCCATATAGTGAAGTCCTGCAGTGAAGAAACCCATCAAATTTTATTTGGCACATTACTTCCCAAGCTGATATAATTCTTCGATCCCCTCCTTTTATTTGAACATTTTTTTTTAACTTGTAAATAGATTCGCTACAACTTCTAAGTTCTTGCTATTGTTTTTGAAAGTGGTGGTCTGAGAGTTGGTAGCTATTTTAAATTACTTACAGGATCAGGAGTGAAGAGTAGCCATGTTCACTATTTGGGATAATGTCAGTACCATTCGTGCTGATACCAATACGGTTGTAAACAGCGGGCTCCCGCCTGTGAGCGCCTGACTCTGTGCCCCTGTCCTGTCTTGTGGAGTCCCCCACATAGGAAGCAGGCTCAGAAGAGATGGGGCACTTGCTCATTAGAAAGCAGCAGGGCCAACATCTGAATCCAGAACTGACCTTCATAACAAAACCAAAGTTCTCTCATCGCAGCCCCACACGGGCCTGCTAACCCTTCTCTCCCCTCCACGCCCTGGATCTTCTCAGAGTGACTCACAGGGCACACCTGCTGCCAACAGCCAGGGTTGAGCTGAGTAGCTGGGAGTGGAGGCTCAGAACTCTTGAATATCTTTCTAGTTGTGCTGCACAGAGTCACCGGAAGTCCGTGCCATGGTGGCTGAGGCACTGCCACGGGGCTGGATGCTGACAGAGTTCGTGCTCCTGGGCTCCGTCACACGGACCTCGTCCTCTGTGCGCTGGATGCAGCTGTGTGGCTTCCACAGCCCCACTTGTGCACACACGGGGAGACTTTACTTGTACATAGTGTGCTGTGTTGTCCCGCGAATGCCTACTGAGGGCCAGCCAGAGCTGTCCCAGTTTTAGCACTGAAAGTCCCCTGCACTGGGAAACCCTGCAGACTCTGGCAAAATGGGACAGTTGGTCACCCTAACAAATACCTTTGACCCAGATAGAGATCGACAGGTAGGACTTGTCACAAGCCAAGCGGACCTTCAGAAATAGCTAGTATTTGCAATAGAAAAATGCAGTAGAAGGTTGCAAGTTCTATTTTGATTGTTGAATAAAGCTCAAAGCTTTCATTGGAGAAAAAAAAAAAAAACCTCAACAAAGTCTTCTTCATTAAATCCAGCACTTTACTAATTCAATAAAAGTGCTTTTAAAAGGATGCTCTTCTACTCCTCTGTTACTCACTGAAATAATTGCAGAAATAATAGCTCTCCTTTGGGAGTGTTTCTGTGTGCCAGGCTCCCGGCCCAACTCTTGACGTGAAACACTTGATTGAGTTTGCACAGCAGCCCCAAAAGGTAGGAGCTAATTTTATGCACAGGTGCAGATGAGGAAACTGAGGCTCGGGCAAGTTAGGTCATTCGATCAGGTTACAGCTAGGAGGTACCTGCTGCAAGTAGCATGGTCTCAAGTGACCAGAGAGCAGGCCCCAGGCACCACCCACTGAACCACACTGCCCCCTCTGCCACCATCCTTCAAAGAGGAAACCTGAAGAAAACATCTTTGGCTTACAATCAAGCCAGAGTTTAAGCTTGAAGGAGAAGTTTCTTGTTCATCAATGAATCCTCAAGTACCAGTATGGAGCTCTACATTTACTAAGTGCTCAAGTAATATTTGTAAAATTGGATTGAGATTTTAAAAATCAGTATTTTCTATGCACACAGCAAAAAGTATTTTGCAGAAGGCCTGGTCTATTTCAACCGACTGTTTTCTTTATTTCTCTGACAAGATAAAAGCCATTTTAATGTTTGTCTCCTTACTGGATTCAAGGGATATATGCTTGAAGAGCTCCAGGGGCTGCCTGAAAACTATGGATCTTACTGAACCGTCAGGCACTGTGCTAACAGGAAAGTGGATCTGGTCAGTCAGATGATTCCTGACTGGTGGGTGGGGCATCGTATACAGCACAGACGCCCTGCATGCAGGGCAGGTCCACGTCCGGGGGGGACTGCAGTGGGGCAGCATGAGGCTTCATCGTGCTTTTCAGAATGAAAGCAATTTAAAACTTATGAATTGATCTTTCTGGAATTTCCCATTTAATATTTTTGGGCCGTGGTTAGCTATGGGTTATCAAAGCCATGGCAAGTAAAATGGTGGATAAACAGTTAACTTCTCTGAGTGTGTACAAGTGTATATATCTACAGGCACACACATATATAAAACATGTGTTATATATATATATACATAAGTATACAAATATTACAGTCATAATTATAAGGATGTGCCTATATTCCCTTATTCTTTGTTGTATCCCAGTTACTAGTACTGTGGCTGGCACATAGGATCTCAATAAATACGTGCTGATTGAACGAATGAATCAATGAATCAATACATATGGGATGCCTGATTTAAAAAAAAAAAAAAAAACACCAAGATGAGAGAGCTGTGTTGCTCCAAGTAAATTTCTCCACTCACTTTGGGAATAATATGTAAGTCTTGCCTGAGTCCAGCAATTTCAGTAGAGACCCGAGTTCCCTCCTCTACCTTCTCTCCAAGCCAGAGCCACCACGAACCTCTCCGGTCAGGCCCACTGCGGAGCGGTAGCCTGCAGGAGTTCAAGTTTGGGTCACAGAGACAATCCATAGATGAAGAAACCACTGAATAATAATAGCAAACACGTACACAGCACATTAGAGTGTGATTGTCAGGCAGCTGAAATGTCACATATAATTAAGACGATTATACTTCACAACTCTGGTGGCTGGTACAATTTAATCCCTGATTTGCAGATAAGAAAATGAAGATACAAGAGGTTCTATAGCTTGCCCAAGGTCACAGATCTTGTAAGCCAGAGTCTGGCTCAAGTTCACAGTTCTAACCCACGCAAGGCATTTCCTACCACCCGAAGGCAGACAGAGAGGAGCTGCTTGCTAGCCACCCCCATGTGTGTTGTTAGTTGGGATTTATTGTGCAAGGGGCTGATAGTCCCAAAGAATAAGGACTCACTTCTGAACAGACACAAACATATTAATAATAATCAATGATAATGGTCACTATTATTGAGCATTCACTAAATCTGAGATGCTTTATGGATGTTTGTCAGGACAAGAAGGTAGAAGGTAGATGTTTCTTTTCATAATCTCCATTACGTAGGTGAGGAAACTGAGGCTGATCCAGAAACAATGACCTACCAAACAACAGAAGGAAGTGGACTTGGGATTTAACCCAAAACTTCCCGAAATGTACAGATGAGCTCAAACACCACCATACTCTGAAATAAGAGGAAGAGCGGGCGGTCACTGGGTGAGAATTCCAGGAAGCTTCTAGAAAAACAACTTATTTTACCAGACAACAGTAAGGATGGGTTGGCAGCAAGAGAAGGGCAGGTATAAAGCGCAGTGAAGTGCAGAACTTCACCTGATTCCTCGCTGTTTCTTGAATGCACCCCAAGATTCGATTCGTGGTGCCGAGTCTTGGGGTTTTTGACCCCCACATCCCACCCCGACCTGTCTGCCCAGTTCTTTGTCTTCAGAACAGTTCAGGGGATGTTGACTGTCTTCAGTGAACCTCCCCAAGTCCATCTTCCACCTCCATGAGCACCCTGCGTGCACCCCGTTCCACCTAGTTCTAGTTCCTTTCAACCTAAATTCCTCTTGTGGGGAGAAGAAGCATTTGTCCTCTAAGAAATTCTTGGACAAAGGATGCGTTCGGTGTCACGCAGGGTTGGAGAATGGCACCAACTCCTTCAGTGGGCGGAGATTCACAAAGTGACAGCCATGGAGCAGAGATTCGTCGGCGTCACTGGGAAGAGATCCATATATTGAGTTGAACATGGAACACTCCCCTTCTCGCCCAATCCCAAATTCTCATTGGCAGCAACATCCTGCTGGTGGAGAAGTTGGTTGGCAGTGACGGAACTAAGAGATCCCACACACAGCTCCCACATAGGTAGACAGGACCTTCATCCCTCTCTCCACCCTCACCACCCCACTGGGCATTTGGCAACATCCACACGATCAAATAATAAACTCCTTTGCTATCAATCTCCACAGATGTGGGTGCCCCCAGGATGTGACAGCTCACGAAAACCGTCATGGAGCCCACTTTAACTTCACAATCTGAGTTCCCAGACTGCCTCTTTGAGTCGTCTCCAGCACCTTCCCGAGGGGGATTTTCCTTGTTCTTGTAAATTGGAGATTTATGTTCCTTGTGTGGACTTTTCCCAGCTTTGCTGAATTCTTCGTTGTGGGGGTTTCCCTCCGGGCGGAAGTGTGTGATGCTGTGGATGGTGGAGAAGCCGCTTTGTAGTGAGATTCTTAGACTAGTTCCTACCTGTGAAGGCTAATTGGTGAGGAAACGTGGTGTGGTGGGACGGCGGGTTTCTGGAATCAGCAGAACACACGAGGTCTGTCTCCCAGAACCCTGTGACTCCAGCACCTTACGGGCCCTTTCTGATCCTCTTCTACATCCCTAGAAGCATCATCTTTGACTTGGGCCTCTCTGTGTCTTAAAAAAAGCAAGGATACTCAAGTTGGGTGTTTTTTGGAAGAAAGTCTCATTTTGTACCTGTGGACATTAGCGGGCTTAATGAAAACGTACCGAGTTGAATTGATCTCGTGGTTGGATTGGACATTCTGTTGGAAAATACATCATAATGTGTGATTCAAAATGCTTCTCCCTGCTTGGTGGGACTTTGAAGGTCGAAATAATGTGAAATCATAGTGTTTGTCATTCGAGGCCAACCACCAATGAGTCTCACTGATTCATAACTAATAGCTTTCAACAGAAGAAGCTAGAAAAAGAGCATCAAGACAGGGATGGGATGTAGATCAGCAGTAGAGAGCCTGCCTAGCACCAGTGCGGCTCTGGGTTCAATTCCCAGCACTGGGGGAAAAAAAAAATCAAGACAAACCAAGAAAAAGGGGAAGAAAAAAAGAAAAAGGGGAAGAAAAGAAGTGGCTAATAAGTACCAATTCAGAAAACAGGATCTGAAAAACGGCCAAATTTTGATGTCACCGTTGAGAAACAAGTTTTTAAAAGATACGTCGTTAAAAAGCATAATAATGAAAACAAACAGAGCAGACTAACTATCCCAAGTTCATGATGAGAAACAGGATATGAAGTTATAAAGGAGATATTTGCATTGATAAGAAAATGCTATTTTCATTTCTCTATCAGGGTTTCTCCACCTCAGCACTGTTGACATTTGGGGCTAGAGAATTCTTTATTCTTCGGGAGGGGGGTGGACGGCGTCCTGTGGTTTGTAGGAGAATCCCTGGCCTCTGCACACTGCCCCCAGGACTTGTCAGATCTACAAGTCAGGGATAAACAGAAAGTTGGGTAGGATGATAGGGTTTAAAAGAGGTTCCATGTCATGACCACTTGCTCATGGTTCGGGGGTGGCCAGGACATTTGGAATGGATTGGTTCCGGCTAAGTACTGTCCTTGCCTTTCTTTGCACAATCTAGCTACTTCCACAAAGTGTAACGATGCCTGAGATAGCGAAGATGCTTGGCAACTAGTGGGTCACCTGCCTTGACTAGAGGCTGGAGGTGGAGCAGGATGACTATATCGATGATACAGTTTTGTCTCAGGAGTGTGATTAATTCTGTTTCTGGGGTTCCTAGGACATAAAGAACAAGAGGACATGGATTACCTAGTGTGAGATGCAGCCACTGAAAAATAGCCGAAGGATGGAATGTAGAAAGCATAAAACACATTTCTGGAAGCACAGAGTTTTCTCAGCTTCATCGTTATCACAACCATATTCCAGGGAGACAGACTTTCGATGGGTTGTCATCCTACTAAGTGTTCATTCATTCTTGGCTTTCGATTGGTTGTTGATCCTAATGAGGCCTTTATTTATCTATTCATCCACTCTCTCACTTTTAACCCTCAGGAGTCATGACCCGCAGGGTCCTGTCTCAGGTTTACATCATTGTTCATGAACTAAAAAGCATGCGGTGTGATCAGAAAATACGGTGAATGTTTCAGCTAAAAGTGTCTGTCATAATAAAAGACACACTGTCACTACTCTCCCTCAAAATACTTCCCCATTTCAGAGCCATTTATCTGATCATTCTGCCACTCTGTGAAGCAGTTCTGGAAGTCGTCTTAGTTGTGCTGTCCTGACTCTCTTGGTGTCCTGAATCGATTGAGTTTCACGGTCATTTTAACTTTGGGGAAGACCCAGAAGTCACAGGACGCCAGATCAGCTGAATAAGATGGATCAAGACACGTGGTTCTGTTTTTATGAGCTGCCCTTCCGTTGGATGGCGTCTGGCAGCAGCATTCACTGGATTTTTGATCGCATCTCATAAAGAGATTCACAAAAATTGACTTCCAAAACTGCTTCAGAAAGAGGCGAGAACAATGGGCCAAGTGCGTTCAAAGCGAAAGGGAGTATTGTGAGAGGGATTAATGGCAACGTGTCTTTTACTGTAATACGCTTAAAACAATTTAAACATTCACCGTATATTTCAATCACTCCTCATAATTTCCCAATAACTCATGTTCTTTATCTGTACTTTTTGACGCTGTGAAATGGACATAAAACCCATGAGCCATAAGTGAATGTTCTTATTTCTCTCTGCTCAGGAGTCTGTGTAATTAAATTTGAAGATAGAAGAGGGCAATAGCGGAGGCCTCCAAGGGAGTAAGAGAAAAACAGGGCAGAGTAGACTAGAATTGTCTTCAGGATGCTGGAGCCGCCTACTGTGGGGTAAGCACTGTTGGTACAACCTTACCCTCCTTTCTGTTTAATTCTTAAACAAATTGTATCATTTCATGTAAACGGCAATGGAAGTTTACATCCAGCATGCATATCAATTAGATACAGTTAAATTAGGATTGAGGAGAATGGACCTCCCAATTTGCTTGGTTCCGTCCCAGTTTACCTGTGTTGTCCTGGTGTGATGATCTGGGCACTCTGTTATGGTTTATACCCAGCTGTCTCTCCAAAACTTCGTGTGCTCAAAGGTAGGGCTTTTGGAAGATGAGTGGATTAGGAGGGTTTGTAGCTGGCTTGCTGTTAGGAGGTGGGCTCCGCCGGAAGAGGCGGGTCGCTGTGGGCGTGGCCTGGAAGGGCTCGCTCCCTCTCTGTCTCTCTCCATCTCTTTGTCTCTCTCCCCCTTCCCAGTTCCACCCTTCCCTCTCCGCTTCCTCTCTGCCATGTCATGAGCAGCTCTCCTGTGCCATGCCCCTGCGCCACGCTGTCCTTAGAGCCAGCCAGCTGTGGACTGAAACTTGAGCCCAAATCAACCTCTCCTCCTCTAAATTGTGGGCGGCGGTCTCGTGGGTACAGTATTTTGTCTCAACAACAAGAAGAGTGACTAAGGCGCTCTCAAAGTGTTTCTGTTTGGATGATAAATTACATTGTCACCTATTAGAATGCTTCTGGTGTTAAATAACAAGAAGCAAGGATTTGGGAGGGTTCGGCCTCAGGGAGGCCATAATCTTAGAGCCCAAGAGGTACAGTTAATTTAGTTCCAGGGTTGAGCAATTCAGCATCTCAGCAAACCACTGAAGACAGAAGTTTCTTCCATGTTTTTATTCATCAGCCTCTCTAGATGAATAAAATCGGCCCCTGTTCATTCTGCTGTTTTAGGAGTTACTTTCTCACCCTTGATGGGAAAAGGCAGAAAAAGGTTCGTTGCATCTCTTGAAGAACTGGGGATGGATCGAACCCTGGACCTTATGCATGCTGGGCAAGTACTCTCCCACTGAGCTGCAGCCCCAGCTGGGCATTGTGTCTCTTTAGAAAGCAAAGACTTTCCAAGTAGCCCCTAGCAGATAGATAACTGCCTATAGAGGTCACATGTTCTGTTTCCGGCCAATCAGTAACAAAGGAATAGGGTCACATGGCTAGCTTTTAACCAATCAAGATTGTTTGTATGCCAAATAGGGACAATGAAAAAATAACTGGGCTCTTTGGGAATGGAGAAAGTAGGAGATGGCTGTTGGATAGGATAGAATAGTGACTGCTACAAACAAGTAGGTAAAGAGAAGCCAGTCAGTCCTAGAAGACCACAGAGAGTGCTATTTGCACTCCAGCAGCCTCCCTTCCTCAGACTGTGTGTATGGGGGGGAGGTGTCCCAAGGAAGTTCTATTAGCAGGGAGTCAGGACGTCCCACCAGATATTTTATCTCTGCTTTTATTTAAAAGGCTGGAAATCCCCCGTGGTTTGTGGTGGCGAGGTTAGTGCGGGCTGGGGCTGGGGTGCTCAGTTCTGAAAAGGCTCACCCTTGGAATCAGTGCAGGAGAGAGACCCTTTGCTCCTTCCGAGCGATCTACAACTTGCTGTGTGTTCACCCAAATTCATTTCTTTTTCCTCCCGGTGGACAAGCTACATTGCTTTCCCCAGTATCTCCCAGAGTTGGGGAGACCATGTGACTAACAAGTGGCCCATAGATGGTGGGTGTTAGCGATAGCCCCAACTTCAGGGCTTGGCCTCTAGGAACCTCCCATGCCATCTGCCACCCTCTCTTTCCCCAATCGCTTGCTAAATGAAGGCAACACCAAGGGCAGAGAGGGAGCAAGGAGAGCTAGCAAACGGCACAAGCCCAGAACTGCCCAGAACAGAGCTCTCTATAGACTTGCATTTACTGAATATAGTAGAAAAATCAACTTTTATAGTGAGAAACCGTGGAGACTTGAAGAGTTCATTGTTTACAACAGCTGGTCTAGCCCACACACTCCTGCGGGTGTCTAAGCATTCTTCAAACATCAGGGAGATTGACAAAGGATGAACCGAAGTTTGAGGGGTGTTGGCTGCATCCTTGAAGACCCAGAGTGGGATTATCTGAGAAGCCAGGACGAGGAGTCCCGCCTTCCCTCGCTCTGGTGAGGTGTCCCGGACATCACGAACAAAAGTCCATAATCATGAACTGCGTCTTCATGGGATAAGTTAGGAAAAGTTTTTGGAGTTGGTAGCAATGAGTCTTCAAAAGATCTGTCCAAGGGGGATACTGAGAGTTTCTACCCCAGAGAGTTTTTGTGAAGGTTGAATGAGATTATGCTTTTAAAGCACTTAGCACAGGGCTATCCAATAATATGGAGGCTGCTGTAATGGTAATTACTGGTTCTTATTGACATTATTGCTGTAAGGAGCGACTGGGTTGAGAGAGCAGCAGGTTTTAGGAGAAGGCATTTCAGGGTAGGGGGCAGGAGGGAGCATGAGCAGAAGGGTCCAGACCAGAAGGACAAGAGACACTATGAATGACGAGAGAGATCTCAATCACTCCAACGCAGAGATAGGAGTGATTGAGACGCCCTGTTGAGAGAGGAGGGGGAAGGGCAGGGAGATGACATGAATGACACCAGGTGGACTGGGTAAAATGCTCCGTTTATAGCCCTATGACCACAGCTACCCAGACGGAACCCGGGTCATTCCATTTGCCACAGGCCACATCTCTGCACCACGCTGGCGCCTAATCATATCTCAACTGCGATTTCCAAGAAGCTCAAAGGGCTTTCTGGAAGTTATCTGCTTGCTGGACCCAACAGCCCTGCGTTATCACTCCCATCTCCTAGATAGAAAAACAGGACACCGAGTGAGTGGTAAACCTACTTACCCAAGATCAGAGCGTGAGGCAGTGACCCCTGTGTAATCAGATTCTAGATTTCTCCACCACAGACTCCTCCCAGGCTCCTCCAGGCTACGGGCTGTGCTGCCAAGCAGGCTGTATTTTTTTTTTCTTCGAAGACAGTCACCAAACACTCAGATTCCTCATGCAATTTAGTTATTAGCTAGATCCTGATTTTTGACAACGAGGGGCTTGTCGTGCAGACTAAATGTTCTCTTAGGTGCTGCTCGGCCTGCTGTACTTATTTTTTTTTTTTTTATTTTAAACCAAGAACATGTATTGGTACATTCTACATACAATGGTCACATTCCCTGCTGTACTTTTATTCCTAGCATTTCTTAGAAAAATGTTCTACCCAACAGAAAAGTTGAAAGAGTTGTAGTCAAGACCTGCCTACCCAGGAGAATGGACACTTTTATTTTTCTTTATTAGCTGACCTACTGTGAAGCAGAGAAAGAAAGTTCTTTTCAATGACCGTCAAAGCAAAGGATGCTCTTAAGAATCGTTTTAATTTCCTGCAAATGATAAAACAAGTTTCGAAGAAATCTTACATCTTTCCACCCCTCATCAGTAGACTAGAATGCTCTGCCAAGATGGGATTACAAGAATATTTTTTTACATTCAGGGTATACTCTGGTTTGAGTATTTCAATAAAATGTTGTGGTATCTGACTACCTTTGTCTATTTTTTTAAAGAAGACCCCGCCCCACCAAGCGAAGAAAAGAAAACAAAATGTTAGCAACTTGGGATACAGGTAACATAGAATTAAAAACAAATACTTACATCCCTTCTGTGGCAAAATGTTCATGAAGCCAAGAAAAAGAAACTGCTTAGTTAAAGGCTTGGAGAGGTCAAGGAAATCTTTGAATCGAGTAAACAATTTTATAGATGAAGCCCAGAAAGGGCAGGTGGCGTGGCCCAGGTCAGTGTTAGACCCCTCCTTTCTTACATAGGATGAAGAGTTGGTGGAAAAGTACTCAGCATTTATCAGTATCGCCCTGCCCCGGTCTGACCGTCCTGGAGTCCCCGACACGCATGTTCTGTCTTTATTGACAGGCAGATCTATGCGCTCAAATGATAAACT
The DNA here is from genome assembly GCA_004026905.1 of Hystrix cristata. Taxonomy (NCBI): domain Eukaryota; kingdom Metazoa; phylum Chordata; class Mammalia; order Rodentia; family Hystricidae; genus Hystrix; species Hystrix cristata. Next base: position 40,565 of record PVJO010012421.1, read on the forward strand.
TCGGTTGTGACGGCTGTCATGAGTGTAGGTGCCCGAGAGACCCCTTTTCAAGAGCCCGTGGGAAGGAGTAGGCTGGGCCCGGCACATGGGTGTGTACAGATGTGGGCATCCCCGCTGTTCAGCATCCCTTTCAGCCCCGCAGCGGCGTGGGGATGCTCCAGGGTGCCTCCGAGGCCCAGCCACGCACTGTGTGGTGTCTTCTCCATTGCAGAAAGCCTCGGGCTCTGCTCCGAATTCGTCCCACCGCAAGGGACGCTGTTTCCTGGATACCCTACTTGCCTCTGGGGCAGCGCTGAGGACCCGGCCTGGCCGCACCCTGAAAAATCAAGCCCCATCTCTGGAACCCCGAGCAGCTGCGTCTAGGGCCGCCCCTGGGCTCCTGGCCCAGGTCTGTGCGCAGGAAAGCAGCGGCAGCCCCTCCTCTGTTGGTCTGTCATCTTCGGCCTGTGCACCCCCGAGAGACCGTAATCTCCCTCCATCGGGCACCTGTCCCCCGCACTAAACTCATTTGCGGAATGGGGTGCGCATTAATAATGAAGATCACCCAACAGCCTGGCCGTGGCAGTCCCTGACCTGCCCCCGGCGGCCTTAATGACTGTTTGTGTTTGTGAAGCGCACACCGGCCTCCCGTGAAAGGCGCCCAGGTGAGCCCCGCCCGTCCCGGGTCCAGCTGTCCCCTCCAGCCGGGTGGACGCTGCAGGCGACCCACAGCCAGCAGGGACGCTGACGCCAGGGCGGGAGGTGGGGAGAGGGGAGCGGGGACGCAGAGTGAGGGCGACCGGGGCGAAGGTGCGAGAGGAGCGGAGTGGGGGGCTCCCCGGAAAATCCCAGCCGAGAGCCAGCGCCGGCCGGCGGCCCGGACCCCCCGCTGTCTGGGCGGGCAGGTGGCCGGCGCCGCGCGGTCTGCAGGCCGCGGAGGGCGGCTTCCTCCTGGGGACCTGGCAGTGCCGGGGGCGACCCGGCGCCGCCCCCTGGAGCTGGCCGCCTCGGTCTGCGGCGGGGGTGTCCCCCCGGGGTCCCTGGCGGAGACTCCTGCAGAGGTGCAGCTTCAGGGTGCCCTCTCTGCTCTGTCCCACCCGGACCTGCATCCCCATGTGGGAGTTCTCCCGCCGGCCTGGCCTGCTCCCTGCCCTGTCTCCTTTATCAGCCTCCCCTCCAACAAACCTCCAAGCGCCTCTGATCGCGCGCAGAGCCTACTTCTCAGGGAGCCTGAACTGAAACAGCAAATTCGGGTGTAAAAGTCTCCCATCGGAAGCCCCCGCCGGCGCTAGGTGCTGACGCCGTATTCCTGCTATCGCACATGCCAGCCCTAAGTGTTTGGCCCACCAGGTCCAGCAACAGGGCCCTTCCCTCCCTCTGGCCTCACTCCAGGAGGCCCCACACTCCTGGCTGCCCAGTGGCCTGCTTCAGCCTGGGCTCACGGAGCTCCAGAGACAGCCTCCACCTCGCAGCAGGAGAAACACCTTTCAGTTCACAGCATGGGGATGGACAGCAAGCTACAAAAGGCAGGCAGGAGAGGGAGCAATCAAGGAAGGCTTCCTGGAGCAGGTGACCTTGGTGCTGCGTCACAGGGGTGAACGGAGTTGCCTGGGGAAGCCGGCCATCCAGAGGATCCATCCCCAAGAGGAACTTGGCCTCCAGGAGGGCCGGGTGGGAGGCTTCTGTCCAGGTTTGTGGACAGGGTGGCATTTGATTTGTTCCTGTAGAATAAACAGGAGGGCTGTGTTGCCTAATGGTTAGCGGATGGGGTAAGAAGGTCCCACACCAAACTGCTCACCGCAGCCAGGCAGGTTGGGGACTGCAGCAGTGGCCAAGGCGCTTCCTCCCTGTGGCCAGCAGCAGATGTGAGCCCCCCGGGCCCATTTTCAAAACGCGTCAGACATGTTCATATGATGCTTCCCCCTTTTCTTGATCTCGATTACGCAACAAAAAACCATCCCTAAAAATATAAAAGCAACACACCCGGGTAGATTGAAACAGGCACATCCAGTCTGGTTTGGCACTGGAACCACTGGTTGGAAGTCTTTGGGATGGAGGCTGCAGCCTGGAGGGAGGGTACAGGCGGATGTCACGGGGAACAGGACGCGGGCAGCTCGTGGCTCATCCACAGGCCAGCACTTTATTCCTCCCGTACTGACAAGGCTGCGGCCACCCAGCCTCCCTCGGAGGCGAGTCTCAGGGGCTGGGAATTTAGCGTTGCAAGTTCACCCTTATTTTCAAGTCCCCGCAATGGCCGTCAGAGTAGATGCGCCCAGCAGGGAGGCAGGCCCGCAGGGGCCCACCTGTAGACCCCCCCAGGCCGACCTCTTCCCGCTGCCGTCCCAGCGCCTTTCCAGGGGCAGGAGAGTGCTGTGTCTCTAGAACCCCCGGCCGGGCCCTCTCTGCCCTCTCTGCCGCTGTCCTTAATCCTTTCTCAGGGCGGCCCTATCTTTTCCGGTTTTCATCATCATTAGGACTGGGGCACGCTGACACACACACTGGAATGAAGCAAATCAAATAAAATAGAAAGAGACCAGTCGGAGTCCTCTCTAGAGCTCCAAGAGGAAGCTCCCCCCAATGAAGCCAGAGCTTGGGAGCAGGGCAGTCAGAAAGAAAACCTTTTAGCTGAAACCAAGACCGTTCCGGGCCGAGGTATTTCATTATAATAATGGTCTCTCTCGGATGGGCAATTTAGGAGAAAGGTTGGCGGCGGGATGTTCTTACCCCAAGAATACCAGAAGGCTCTGACCCAACCCTGTGTATTCTTCAATTTGAGGCCAGGAGTTTGATTCAATATACACAGCTTTTAGGTTTATTTTCCGGGTTTTGAAGCCCATGCATTGTGGATAATCTTTGTTTTCAGATTTCCGAAGGAGGCTTGGCTGTGAGATTCTGATAGGAGTCTGATTACTGCCAACTGTCCATTAGTTGATTGCTCAGAGGTGAGGGGCTTATTAGGCTGGCCCCCGATGATCCTTAGGGTACCCCAGTAATGGCGGGATTAAGTCAGCGAGATGGCGCAGACCCAAGTAACTGAGTCTTTCATAATTTACACAGTCTTCACTGTGTGCCAGCCCGCAGAATGGGCCCCAGTTCTGACTCTGTGGTCCTGGGGCCTCCATAAGGGACTATGGGCATCCAGGGTCCTTTCCTGACAAGGAGGACCTTTCAGGGTCCTTTCATGTAAGACCTACTGTGCACTCTCCAAGGGTATGACAGGAAGCAAAATGGGGTTGACATTCTCCTGGGCTGACACTTCACTGGCAGTGGTCATTAAAGAAACACACAGATGACTTGAGGCTACAATAAAGTAGGGGAGAGTGTGTATTAGTTTCTTCTTGCTGCTATAACAAAGCAGCACAAACTGTATTGCTGTCAGCAAGACATTTATCCCCACACAGTTCTAGAGGCTCAGAGTCCAAAGTCAAGGTGTCTGAAGGGCTGTGCTTCCTGCGAAGTCTTGCCAGGAGAATCCTTCTGTGCCTCAGCCAGCTTCCGGTACAGTCCTTGGCCATGTTACATCGAGATCTGCCTTAGTCATCACACAGTCTTCTCGCCATGTGTCTTCTCTTTCATAAGGTTACTGCTCATACTGGGTTAAATTCCATCTTGTGACATCATCTTACCTTGTTTCCATCAGTGAAGACCCTTTTTCCAAATAAGGGCACGTTCAGTACTAGGGACGAGGCCTCAGCCTCCCTATTCAGGGTACAGAAGCCATAATAGCATGGTGTGTGAAATGTAGCCTTAAAGGGGAGAGCGGTGAGGGACAGAGAAGCCGTAAGGCTTCTCAAAGCAGCCTGAAAACTAAGAGACCTGTTGCGTGTGATGGCACACACCTGTCACCCCAGCACTCGGGGAGCCGGAGGCAGGAGGGTTGCAAATTTGAGTCCGGTCGGGGCAACTTAGTGACTCAGCTCAGCAAAACCCTGTTTGATAAATTAAAAAAGGGCCAGAGATGTAGCTCAGTGCGAAGGCCCTGGGCTCAGTCCCAAGTACCACAAAGACCAACCAATGAACCAACCAAAACAAATGAATGAATTAATAAAAAAGAGACCAAGAGGCCCACTGCTTCCTTCCCAGGTCTTTTCAGCCTGTGTCAGATTCCTTACAACTAGATTCTGTATTTGTCTAGCAAATGAAAAATGTAAACTGGGCACACTTTTATTTATTCCTGAGAAATTCCTTTATGCTCAGCTTATGTCCACCATTATAGCCAGGCCCCAGCGAAAGACATTAAAACAAAATCAAACCCGAGAAATTAAAACCAAACTGACAGTCTCTGAGCATCCTGTGTGGACGAGGGAAGGGACGCAGCTGAAAGAAACAGGGGGGTTGGGGTGAGAGCTTGGGCCTGGGGGTGCAGGGACAAGATGTAGGTTTGACTTCTGCTCTCGTTGCTTCTGAGCCTCTGTGAACTTGGCCTCGTAAGGTGACCCATCGGTGCCTTGGTTTCTTATCGGCAAAGTGAGTTGCTAATTTTTGTGTTTCCAGCCTCTTGGTGAGAACAGGTGACTTCCTGTCTGCTACGGACCTGGTACTGTGGCTGGTGTGTACTAGGTGCCCTGTGGATGGTGATAATTAGGAAGACTTGGCTGGGGATCTAAGGAGATGGAATATCCACACACGAGAAATTAAACACTGAAAGATGTAAACCAGAGAGCAAGATGGGGCTAGAAAAGTCATCACCAGCAGACAATGATTAATTGCCCACAGGACCGTGCAAACAATAACTGGCATAAGCAAGAGACAGAGCGGGTGAGTGGGGAGGCGGAATTGTGGGCTCAGCAGCATTTGGTCATGCAGATGTGCACGGGGACAGGTGTGGGGGTGTTTCTTGCAGAGATAATAGGGTGAATGGAGTCACAGCTGAACAAATTTGGGGTGTACTTTTAAAATTGGGGGTGCACTTCCAAGCTCAGATCAACACAATAGCTGTTTTACTTTGCTGAGTTTAGAGTAGTTTGTTACGTAGCAGTAGATAATCAGAGGAAGGCGGGACTGTGAAACTCAGTGTAAAGAGTGCGGCTTTTAAACTGTAACCACCAAGTAGCGCTTTCAGCAAACTGATCTGGAGGCCCCCGCCGGGTAAAAGTAGAGTGAGCAGAGAGGGCTGTAAAGTCACCTGTTGAGAGGTGGATAGAGAGCTGAATCCTTTGTCTATTTTCTTCTTCCTGAGTACCTTTGTAATCTATAATCCATCCCTGGGAGCGTATGACGTGGCCAGGGCGTTCCGCAGGGAAGGGGGTGTCAGAATCGCCCAAGGACAGATGACAAGGAGAATGTCGGTGGAGATGGGACTGGAGAAGGCATTGTGTGAGGTCCGCCCCATCTTCCCTCCTCCAGCTGCCAGATCTGGGGGCGTGGGCGTGTTAGTATTTTAAGTGAGTTTAGGATTAGAAGGTAAATCTTGGTGAAATCTCAAGTGCGTAATTTACCACATGAATCACCTGGTAGAGCATTAACATGAAATTTACAGCCTGGGGTGGCAATTAGTGTAATTATGCAGCCTAAGTCGCTTTGGTGTTGGAGATACTTGGGCACACAGGCGACTTAGCAGATAAAATGCAGGATACTAGGAGAAAAGTCCACACTGGCTCATTCACGGCCGGATTCCTTGGGAGGTGCCCACAGGATGTCCAGGACCCTTTCCAAAGGGGCAGAATCATTCGTCTTTCTGGAAGGTGGGGGCCACCGGTGTTTTGGATTTTCCCTCTGGAAAGCTGAAGCAACTGGAGAAGCCCATCACTGGTGTTGACTACGACAGTTTTGTCTAAGCCTGGCCTGCTTCTCCTACATGTGTCAGGCTCCCTTGGGGACAGGTCCCACAACAGGGTCCCCAGGCCTACTGGGGACGCGGAAGCTTGGGGCTGGGCCTGGGAGTGTCTCTCTCTCTCTCTTTCTTTCTTTCTTTCTTTTTCTTACTCCTCCCCTCCCTTCCCTTCCTTTCCCTTCCCTTCCCTTCCCTTCACAGTACTGGGGGTTCCCACTGAACTACATCTCCAGGCATTTTTTTATTCTGAGACAAGGTCTCACTGAGTTGCTTGGTGGAACTCAAACTTGGAATCTTCCTGCTTCAGCCTCCCAAGTGCTGGTATTCCACACTATCCCACTCTGCCTGGCTAGCTGGGAATGACTTTCTTTCCTTTTTCTTCTTCTTCTTCTTTTTTTTTTTAAACAAGCAACCAGGTGCTTAGTTTGAATTTTAAAAAGCATGGTCAAGTATTTTAGAGAAAAGTTCACGGTTGTCTATCCTGGTTTGTACATAAAAAAAGGTTTGGTTATTTTTTTCTTTTTGAAAAAAGCAATCTAATTACCAAAGTAACACATGTTCACTGGACCCAGTGAGGAAAAGCTGGTCTGCTTTTAATAAGTCTTTAAAGATGGAAGGCTTGCAGAGTGATTCATGAGGAAATGTTCACAGGCGTGTTCTCTACTTACCAGTGTACATCTGTGACTGGATTACCAGTAGCTTAGCTGAGGCAGCGAGAGGAGAGGTCGCGTCTAGCTTGTTTCTGTGGAAAGCTCGGGGCGGCTACCATGCACAAGATCTCCAGTCTGGGGCCGTGCGAAGCTACCGGGGCAGGACAGGCTGCGCGAGCAAAGGTGGAATTGAAGGGTCCCCAAACCTGCCCAGAATATTCTGAGTGATAGCTGGAAGTCTAGCGACTCATTCATTTTATAATTACTTACGGAGCACCTGCTACACGCCTGGTGTTTGCTGGGTACTGAAGATGCGGCAGTGAACGGATCCCCCGATTCCCTCCCATTTGGGTTCTGGTGCTAATGTGCCCACATTCGCTCCCACCTGGCCCAGGGAGCCCCGGGCTTAGGTAGGAGGCACAACCATATTGGTTCCCTCTTCGGGAAAAACTTCGCTTTCGGAAGGACTTTCTTTCTACCTTGCACACAAGACAACTTGGTGAGCTGCTTGCTGACATAGAGCTCAGGGGTCTCATTGGCTTTTGCAAAGCAGGGGCCACAAGTCTAACCCGGATGCTAAATCTGCACGTTGCCTGTCTTATTACTGCACGGCCGTGCTTGGTTATTCATTCACATACTGCTTCTGGCTGCTCCTGGCTACAGTGCAGGGCTTGTGCTTGAAGCAAAAACCCACTAGTCCAAAAAGTCTGAAATGTTTACAATCTGTCCCTTTGCAGAGTAAATTTGCTGATCCTGCTGTACAAGGGTCATGGGCCCCAGACAGGTAGGATGTTGGTGTAGTCTATGGGGATTCAAGAGGGAGGAGGGACCTCATTCTGTCTTTCTCTCTTGCATGCACTATTTTTTGGAGATAGGGTCTCACCGTGTAGCTTAGATTGCCTTTGAACTCATGGCAATCCTCCTGCCTCAGCTCCTGAGTGCTCGGGTTACAAGTGTGCACCACCACGCATCTCGTTGGCTGTTGTCTCAGGACCTGTCCAGGTCAGATGAAAGCTCCATCCAACACCCCACACCTTGCCTCCTCTGTGGACTACCCTTCAGGGTGCTGAGAGCTATCCGGGAGTCTTGCCTGAATCTGCCAACAAGCCTTGGGTGGGAATTTAAGCATGTTTGGTCCCTCAGCGCTGGTGGCGCTACAGACCTGCAGCTGCCCTGGCACCTGGGCTGACAGCGATCAGGCAGGGTTGTCAGGGAAGGCCCAAGGTAGGGCCGCAAACCACCTTGACAAGCCGCTGGCCAAGCCAGCGACTGATGGGATTCTCGCTTATCCTCCTTCTGCCAGGGCCCCTCTTGGCGGGGCTGTAATTACAGGCCACAGGGATGCTAAGAGGCCCTTAATCCCCAACTTTACAGGACAGATTTATGCTCCTCATTGTGTTTGCTCCTTTGTGCCTGAGTAAATCGACTGGCTGCACAAGGAATCCCAATCATGGCAAGCTCTGCCTTCTGGGAGGGAAAGAACCTTTGGAGAAGGCTGCCAACTTCCACGAGGACCGTGAGTTGCCCCAGAGCTGCTTTTCCAACAGTGGCCAAGCTCCAGGCTCTGAAGGCTCTGACCGGACACATGGACTGGGGACAAGAGCTGGGCAGACCATGGGCACAGGCTGAAACCTACCTCCACCCTCGGGAACCAGGGCACAATGCCAGAGCAGAGCTCAGGTCTCTGAAAAGTGACACAACCTAACAGAAGCTGGGCATGGTGGTGTGTATTCCTGTAATCACAGCGCTAGGGAGTCTGAGGCAGGAAGATTGTCACAGGTTCGAAGTTAGCCTGGACTATACAGTAAGTTCAAGGCCAGCCTGTCTCAAAAAAACCAAAAAACTTAAAAAAATAATAAAAATGAAAAGCCAACCTCACAGGATAGTTGAAGGGACTGAACTGACTGCCATCTGCTGCCAGTCCCCTAGTAGGTGCTTTGTCTACTTTCTTTCATGTATTTTGTGTTCTACAACCCTACCAGCCTCTCTTCTATGATCCATATCAGACCAGAGGAGGGGATGGAGTCAGGAAGGGGTGGAAAGGACGGTGTGTCTGGCAGAGCAACAGGAAGCCCAAAGGCCTGTGTGTAGCATGGGTGTTTGAGAAGCAGGTGGCAGGCCAGAGTGGCCAGCAAGGGAGAGAGGGAGGGAGTTTGGACCTGGCCAAGTCAGGAGGGGCTGCCAGGACTTTGGGCTTGAGGATTGCACCCAGGGCTTTGCACTAAGCTAAGTCTCCAGCTCATTCTTCATTTTGAATTTTGAGACAGGGTCTCACAAAGTTGCTCAATTGCACAGGCTGGGCTCAAACTTGCATCCTCCTGCCTCAGTCTCCCAGAGTGCTGGAGCAATAGGCATGTACCAGTATGCCCAGCTCTGATGAAAAAATTTAAAAGTGGAGGCTTGAAGCATTGGGACAGTTTAATCCTGCCGTTGTCTAAGATGTGGTTCTGGCTGCCACAAGCAGGACCCTGGCACCTCCTCTTGGACGAGGACTGGAGAATGCCTTGTCCCCGCCACCTTCTCGGTGCCTGCACTCACAGAAGTGTCACGGGTGTGGCAGGCTGGGGAAAAGCCTGTTGCTATGGAGAGCTCACAGGGCTGAGGGAAGAGCCGAGGGTCCTTGCCTGGTGCCACATAACAGCCCTGTCACTCTCCAGGCAGGACAGGCCTTGGGCACAGGTGGTGGTGTGCCCATGTCCCAGCTGCAGGTTACAAAGGTCGGAGCTGTTTCAGCCCACAGCACGAGCAGCGACTCAAAACATGCGTGTTCTGGGGGCTGTGGGACCAGGCAGACCTCACCTGAATTGCGCCTCTGCTGCTGCCCAGTGAGAGGCCTCTCTGTGTCTTGATTTTCCTCTCTGTAAAATGAGAATAAGTTAGGTGTGGTGGTGCATGTCTATCACCCCTGCTACCTGGGAGGCTGAGACAGCAGGATCGCAAGCTTGAGCCCAGCCTGGGCAATTTAGAGAGACCTCATCGAAATAAAAAGCCCTGGGGATACAGCTCAGTGGTACAGTGCTCCTGGGTGTGAGATCCATTATCACACACACCTATACACACAAAGGAAAGAAAAAGAAAAGAAGCTGGGTCTGACTGTACATGGTTGTAATCCCAGCACTCCAGGAGGCTGAGGCAGGAGGATCACAAGTCTGAGCCTATCTAGGCAATATAGCAATTTAGCCAGACCCTGTCTGAAAAGAAAAATTGAAAAAGAGCTGGGAATGTAGTTCAGTATGAAGGTCTTGGGTTCAATCCTTGGTTTAAAAAAAGAGAAGAAAAAAAAAAGATAAGCTTTGGGAGAGGAGTTGCATGTAATCTATAAGTACATTATAATCATTCAATTGCTAGAATGCACTGCTATTATTTTCATTAACTGCAAGACTACTGGGGCTGGGGACTTAGCTCAGTGGTTAGAGTGCTTGCCTTGCAGGCACAAGGCCCTGAGTTTGATCCCTGCCCCCCCATAGATAAATAAATAAATACATAGAAAGACTACTGTCTAATTTGCTTTTTTTTGCTTTTCTTTTTTGAAATTTCAGAAATGCAGTGCAGTTAGCAATATCCTGATACCCAACCCCAGGCCTAGAGGAGGTGCTTTTATAGCCATGGGGTCAAATGTTGGCGCCTGCAGACTTGCGGGCTGGAGGGGTTGGATGGTGGTGGAGGACAAGAGCCCAGCTGTTGCCCCGAGTGACTGGATCGGGCCTTCCTTGCTGTGTGCTGAGTGCTGGGCGCGTCCTCCTCTGATCCTGCTTCCCCATCGCTAGGAGGCCCTGCTGGCTGCCGAGCACTGACTGCTATTCACGCGGAACATCATGGGGATGAAGTTGGAGAGTTTAGTGCCAAGTATAGTTTGTTTCTATTCCTTGAAGCATGGTAATTTGTGTATAATAGATGATGTGACAAGACACGAATATGGATCAAGCTCTATTCAAACACGAAGTTTTCTAGGCTGAGTGTCCACCATGACCCTGCCTGACGCAGTGCGGGCGTCTGTGTGGGACCCCTTTCCCTGGACACGGTGGCCTCAGCCTCGAGGATTCGAAGGCTCATTGTGCTCTTTGACACCTCGTCCTCCCAACAGCCTGGGCTGTGGTTGGTCTTTCCAGACAGGGAAAGGCCCTCTGCTTTGAGTCACACACCAGGGACTTCGGCATCATCCCCTGGAGCCAGCAGACCTGCCAGGGGAACTCCTCCCTGCCTCAGCTCCTGGACCATGCCTGGGGGATGCGTCAGCCCAGGGCTGGGCCTGGCTGGGCCAGGCTCCCATCTGCAGTCCTGGTGGCCAGCAAGGCCTGCTGTGGTCACTGGCAGGCCCTAGACCGGGTCCCAGGAATGACCTTTCTCTGGTTTCTGTCCCCTGCTCTCCCCGTATCTTGCCAGCAAGAAGCCACGGATGAGGCTGCTCACCCACCTTCAACCTTTCAGGGGCTCCCCTGGACCCTGATGTGAGAGTCTCACTCCAGCCAGGCTGCGCAAGGCCGAGGTGGCCAGAGGCTTCCGCCGCCCTCCTTTTGGACAGCTTTTTTCTGTACCTGTCTAGACTGGCGGTTCTCACTGGGCCCGGCGATTTTGCCCCACGAGACAAATGACAATGTCTGGTTGTCGCAACATTGGGGGAGCTGGGGGTGCATCTGATGACAAATGGGTAGGGGCCAGGAGGCTGTGAAATACCCTACAATGTGCGTTTCAGCCTCCACATCATGGAACTATCCAGCCCCAAATGCCAATAGCATCAAGGCTAAGAAACCAGAGCTGACCTCACCTCTCCGGAAGTCCTCCAAAAACTTCCTGGATAGAGCAGTTACACGCTTCAGCTTCTGCACGCTGTTCCACTGCATCCCACTCCATCGCTCTGTGTGGCCCTCGAGTTCCGGAAGAAGAGCCCATACGTCACAGGACCTGTATCTTTGCTTTCCTTTCCCTCTGGCTTGTGACTCTCCCCTCCATCCCCGCCAGAGGTCAAGGACCACACTTTATCCACAGTTATGTCTCCAAGATCCAGCCTGGACCCTGACACATACTGTCACCTGGTTGGTATTTAAGCAGATAAATGAATAGTATCCTAAGCTGAGACTCTAGCACGCTTATCTTCTTCGTTGTCTCCATCACACGCTCACAAGTCCTCACTTCAAATCCCTCCTTCTAAACAGTCTTCCTCAGTCATCTTTGTAGCTGGATCCTTGTCATGGGGCGTGGACCGTGGTGGATGGATTTGTGGGTGTTACCAGATTTTATCAGCCAGCCTTCCCTACCCAGGGGAAGCCTCGGAAAAGGCTTTGGGGGGGAGGGATATGGAGCAGCAACAATCTCCCAGTGTTAATCTCTCATCTGTGACTTTATTTTGGAAAACGACTCCTGGTTCCACCCTTTCCCCCAGTCCACCCTAAGATCTTCAACAAAGATCCCTGGAAGGGGAAATAGGAGTGAGGAGCCCAGAACGAGGGTCCCACCCCCCATTCAATGGGAGCTATCAGCTCTCCCACGCCCCGGGGAGTTTAGAACAATGGGACTTCACAGAGGAAGAAAAGGACACAATAGATTTAGGGCTTGTCCCCTAAACCAGTTTCTCAAGCCGGGCACTGAGGATTATTGGTGGTAGGGGGCTGTGTTGTGGGGGTGAGCAGGATCCTGCCTTTCACAGTGGGAGGAGCAGCCATCAAGGTTTCCGTGTGTATTCCTACCCCCGGGGTAATAAGACAGGCTTGGAGGCCTGGCCTCAAGGTCTTGGCCAGCCAGCTGGGTGGCCTTGGGCCAGTCCGCGGGCCTCGCTGCTAGGCTCCTGGTGGATAAATGGGCGCTCTTTTCATTCTCGGCTCACTGCTGTCACGTGTTTACCAGCTGATCTTGGCACACCTGTTATGGACGTGGCTTATACAATTATTCAATCCTCAGGACCACTGTCTAAAGTTATCTCTCTGCCTCGTCTCCTAATCCTCACCCTTCCACCCACTCTTGGCTTCCTCGCTGCTCCTCCTACCCCAGGGCCTTCGCACATGCTGCTCCCTTGCCTGCAACACTCTGTTGCCCCTTTAGATCTTGACTCCAGGGTGACCTCTTCGGTGAGGTTTTTCTGGACTACACTTAAGCACCATACTCCAACTTTCTTTAACTTTCTTTTTTGCAGCACTGAGGCTTGAACCCAGGGTTGCTCTACCACTGAGTTTCACACCCAGCCCTTTTAATTTTGAGACAGGGTCTTGCTACATCCCTGAATTGCCCAGGCTAGGTTCAAACTTACAGCCCTCCTGCCTCAGCCTCCCAGATTGCTGGGATGATAGACATGCACCACAGACCCAGCGTGTAGCTTTCTTCTGTATCTCACTGATGGTCCACCTGCCTGTCTTGGTTTTCTTGACTGCTCTACATCTGTGCCCGGAACCCTGCTTACCCCAAAATGAGTACTCAGAAAACCCTGGAGTAAGTGAATGATCCAATGAGTGAAAACAGTTCTATCCTTCGGGTTACAGAAGCTGGGCCCCAGCGTGACCCAGTCATCTGTCCCAGCACAGAGGCAGAGCCAGGGTTTGACCTCTCTGCCTCCTCAGCTCCGGCCCTGCCAAGCGACTCACACCCCTCGCCTGCCCAGAGGAGGCCAGGACTTACCACACGCACACAATTACGCGTGCGACGAATTAAGTACGGCTTTGCCAGGGCGGCTGAGGATAACTTCCGGAGTTCACAGGGAAGTCGGTGGGGAAGCTGCTTCAAATATTTAGGATCTCTCTTAAAATTACTTTGTCTTTTTAATCAATAAAGGGGTAAAAAGCCTGCCTGGGCGATAAGTTTCAACAAAAGCCCAAAGGAATGAAGGGAAAAGATCGCCGTGAGGAGCGTCTGTTTATCCTCATTGTTCAACCCCAAGCAGTCATGGTATTCTGTTTTTTAAATAGACCTTCTGAAAAACAACAATATCCGCCTGCCGCTGGCACCCTCCTGACTCCTCCAGAACAAAACCACCATAAATAGGACTCGGGAAGCCGATTCTCACTGTGGCTGACTCCAGGGAGGGAATAGAAAGTTCAACCTGCCTTGCACAATAGCCAGTTCCTGCAACGCGCGCGTGTGGGTGTGTGTGTGCGCACACATGTGCATACGGGCGAGGCGAGGGAGGCTGTTGGATCTTTTCTGTTGCATTGCCTGCCTTGCTACCCGACTGCTCAAGGCGGTGACATCTGCTGCTGTTGATGGTGGCCTGATGGCTGGTGCATGGGGCCCTCCTGGGAGGCGCCTGATGCACTCTGCCTGTTGTCCTTGGAAGTCACTCACGTGTGGTCTCTGTGGGCCAGGGCTGCCCTCCTTCAGACCCCTCATGATAAAGACGGTGAACCCTCGAGCCAGCTTCCAGGTGCCGACCCAAATCCCCAAACCCTCAGGGCTCTTGGGGACAGATCTGGGTACTGTTTCCTCTGGAGGTGAGACACAGAGAGACAGGTGTCTTGCTTCCAGGCCCAGAGCGAGGCAGTGACTAGGTGTGACGGCGCCCCAGAGTCACACCCAGAGTGAGCCTTCTAAATTCCCACGATATTCTCGCTTACATCTGTGGGCCTCTGCTGACTTTCACCCTCGCTTCAGAGATCTTTGTCCCCGCCCAGTGTGAACAGCCCCCGACTGAACAATTTGTCAGTGTCCAACTCTGACAATTCTGATTTCTCCAGATCCTCACAGCCCTCTGAGATTGAACTAAATCTTTCTGGTCCTGTTTTTGAGGCATGGAAACTGGGCTTGGGAAGGCTAAGAGATGCAAATAGGATTCCAGAGCCAAGGAGCAGAGGGAGTCACAATTTGAACCCCAAAATGTCTAGAGTAAACTCATGAATTTCTAGATTTATGGTGCTTGCTCTAAGATCTCCAGCAAAGTTGTGGTTCTCTTGCTCTCTCCCCTTCTCAACCCTCTTTCTCTTGTTCAACCCTACCGGCTGATTTTGGTTTTCTCTCAGTTATAATTTGTAACCTGGGCCAAATGATGTATCATCTTTGGACCTCAGTTTTTTCTTCTTTAAAACAGGAGTGATATTGATATCTTCTTCAAGTGATTATTAGGAGGACTGAGAGAACTTGTATACACTTTGGAAGAATACCTGGCAGGTGGGCAATTATTGTTATAGTTGTTTCTGGTATTACCATTTTCCTATTAGAGTTTGTTTCCTCTTTTGTCCAACACAACATTTTCACAGAGTAGGTATTGCTTCTTTATCGTTTCTAATGACCTGTCTTTCCTTGCTCGGGATCTTCCTGCTTTAAACTCCCAGATCCTACTGTGTTTAAAGGGCTACCAGCTTGGGTCTGGGCATATAGCTCAGTGGTAAAGCATTCGCCTGGCACACGCAAGGCCCTGGGTTCCATCCCCAGCGTGCACACCACACACACACACACACACACACACACCAGGGCCATGAAGCCTTTCCTGGTTTCTGTAGGTCTCGTGGACTTTTCCCAAGTTACTCCATCCTGTGACAGCCACCTTACACAGACCCCTTCACTGCGATGAGTATGCTCTGTTTGCAGAGTATGATTATCACCCCCTCAACCAGGGCCCATACTTCTTCCTTACTATGAATATGCCCATTTCTTTCCTTCCTTCCTTCCTTTTTTTTTTTTCCTTGTGTGTGTGTATTTGTTTTTTGACAGG